>CANNZV010002109.1:0-89427 GCA_947561585.1 Caprella mutica
CCTACTTATTTTAACTCTTTATTTAGTATCATGGATAACAATTTAAATAGAAATTACATAATCATTATTAGGTAAGTAGGGAAATTATATAGTTATAAAACGTATGATTAAACTATTTAAAACAGAAGTTCACGTACCATCACGTACATAAGTTAATAAACTAGAGTATTGGGTACCAGTCTACCTAGGGTAAGTTTCAAGTTCCTAGGGTAAGTTTCAAGTTATCAGACGTTTCCATATTTCCGACCACACAAATATTGTATAATTTACTAACTACTTTAACTGGTTATTTAATTATAGTAAGCCTATATTAAAATAACCATTTGAATTGTTAGTTAAATTCATTAACTTTTTCTTATATCTGAGGTAAGTTCTAAGTTATCGTACGATAACACATTTTCGGCCCTTGAATAGAAATCCTATACATGGGGGAACTTGGTAACTTACGAATTAGCGGTCAATTTCACATCTTCGGTCATATGTAAATGTAGATATGAGAAAACACGATAGGTAAAATAACTATTTTTTTAAAATAGGTAGTGTTACCTATTGCGATATTAAACATGTAGTTAGATATAATAATTATTTATCAGACAAGTAACGAACTGGGCAATTGGGGTCACTGGGTGGGGGGTATGTGTTAGCATGCAATGATGGAATCGTAACATTTTATGTTACTTAAAACATGAATAATCTTCAAGCTTGTTTGGTATTTACAATAATCTTTTATTCTGATATTGTGCAGCCATCTAATTAAGAGGTACTACAGTTTCCATCGTATTAATTTTATTTATTTAATGTAAGATAGTACCTAGGTAACTGATATCATTTGGCATCAAATTTTTTTTTAAGAAAACTGTAGAAACTCTTATCAGAAAAATATTAAGGAAAACAAAAAACAAGCTTGCAAAATTATTCATGTTTTAGTTAGCTCGAAATATTATGGTACCTGTCTGTCTGATTTTCTACTCATTCTTAAGATAAGAAGAAAAAGAATTTAAAATTTGTGGCAAATTATACCTATAGGTATAATATATATAGGTAGTATCTAGTAGGTACTATATTACAGAAAGTATCTTATACTGCTCACTCTAATCTAAAAGGCCACCATTGTCTTGATATAGGCCACCATAATATTAGATGTGGGTACTACCTATGTATTTATCAAAAGTTTAGTAATTTTACGGGGAGTACAATGTTGAGGGAGGGTGGGGTGGATTACTTTGAGTTTTAGTATAAGTACATATGTATAGTTGTTCACACAGTTTCGACTCTCAGACAAACAGTAATGCTCTGGCATCCATTGAGGGAGGATGTATGATGTTATCATGTTGCCACCACCGCCATACTAGATACGATTGTTCTCAGATTTCCCACCGACAAAAGGTCTTAGCAGTTATCTTGAAACAAATATTCCACCGACTTTGTTGGAATATTAGGCCCATCAACCTCAAAATTCCACCGACAAGTCGGTGGAATTTACCACTAAATACAGACTGGGCATGTGCATCTCTTGAGACCATTTATCCTAGTTCAAGACCAGTCTGCAGAATATGGGACATTTTTAACATTTTCTGTGCGAACAATCTTTAATTTCCTCCTATATTTACATGTATTTTTACTGAGAACAGAAGTCAAAATAGAGGATTTCTTGGAGAACAGGTTCCTGCATTCTGGGTTCAAGAGTATGTACCAAGTCGCCGATTAATTGTCTACTTAAAATTTGTGAAAATAAGTACCTTTCACATATATAGACGACTAATGAGCACTTAAATTAGATTTAAAATTAGAATTGGTGACTCGTAATCATAAACAGCGGAACCGCCAACCGCGCTGTTTCTCTGTTGAAATGTAAACAAAGCCGCCATTTTGTTTTGATATTACGCGCTCCATGTACCTAGCTTGCTCTAATTCAAATTGTGTATCAGTTTTCTGTTTTCGGTGTTCTTTTGTTATGAGTGATGTGGTCACTACTTGTCATTTTAATATGATGCTGTCTGACTAATTATTGAAAAAAAAAATGAATTACTATGAATGAAAGTATGCCTCTCTCAGGCTCTCTGTGATTGGCTGGTATCAGTTGTATGCCTCTCTCTGATTGGCTGATACGCTCTCAATTAATTTAGGTAGTTATAATAATATAGGTATATTGACGACTGTCGACTTTCAAAATTGGAATTAAATTATGACGACTGGCGACTGCATTATTAATTTTAGTTGATTTATTTTGAAAAAAAAGATATATTGGCGACTCAATGAACATTCACGGTAACTAGGCTATTTATGAGTGATTTACTTGTTATTTACAGGTTTTACAACTTATTTAACCCCTCAAAAGTCTCCAATATACTGGCGACTTTATCCATACTTTAAAACATGGACGGAACAGAAAATAAGCTAGTAAAGTTAACGGACCAGAATACACTTTTTAGCCAGTCTGCAGAATATGGGAGGTATTTGGGATATTCTCTCCAAACAATTTTGAATTAATTCCTTTATTTACATTAATTTTGCTACGAACAATTCTGAATTAATCTCTATATTTACATTAATTTTGCTATGAACAGAATAAGAGATCTCTACGATTACGAACACTTCACCAGTTTCTGCAAACTGGCCTTTTTAGTTTTAAAAAATATTTGCTTTAGTATTTTATAAAATTACAACCTTATAAATGATTATGTCACGGGCGTTTGAGTGATCTGCAATATCGACCATTTCGTTGCGCAATCTGTTGATCAATAGTTTGCGCAGCCATCGATCGATAGCGCAATGGCTGCAACCATCCAGTCTGCAGAATGTGTCTCTTCTCCCGCAGAGATTTTAATTTGAGAGACAGTTACTCTCTGACTCTCAGTAGCAGATTCAGAATCTCCCGCAGCTAAATTAATGGTAACATAGGAAATAATTCAAGATCTCCCGCTGAGATCTCCAATTTCTACAGTTTAATCAAAAACTCCCACAGAGAGTCTTTGAAAAATGTTCCATATTCTGCAGACTGGGCAACCATCAATCGATTCCTGCATGTTCAAATGATATGATTTTTTTTAGTTTGTACATCAAATTGGCATATTTTAGTAGTATCCACTATCCATGATACCTGCAGGTATCATGGATACTAACTAAAATAAGAGTTAAATAATTATTATCATATATTTTTTTCTTATTTGTCCGAAAATGTGGACCTGACTGATAATTAAGAACTTATCCTAGCAGTTTTACCATTTTTTAAATGTACAATAATACAGCCTCATATATGATATTAATAATTATACATTATTAATTGCCAGTCTGATAAAGATGTATGAAGTTGATCTGGTGACTATTGAGGCCTTGAAAAGTTGAAATTAGTCTCCTGAATTATCTGGCAACAATTTCCTAATTAATTCCTATGTTTACATGCAATTATTGGACTTGGAGAGTATTTTGAGATTTTTGATCATTTTGGAGAGAAATTTGTAAATCTTTAGAAACAGATTTCTCCAAAATTAAATATCCAGAGACAGATTGTGCATTTAGGGTGGAGCGTTTTTTCAACTTTTTAGAGTTGGGTTTCACGTTAGGGGGGAAAAGTAGTGGAACTGCATAAAAACTATGTGTGCAATTTTTCAGACCCCTAGGTCAATTCCTTGATGGTTTGAGGGCCGTTTGAAAATATGAAAAAATAGCATATTATTTTAAAAAATCCAAAAATTATATTTATTGTTCTTAAAAGTCAAGATAGATTAATATCGTAATAATAACCAATTGAGAATATCTGACCAAAATTTCAAAGCTCTATCTTATTATCTTCATTGTTCGAGGCCCTGAAAATTCCTCTTGTTAGTGGTAATTATAGAAGGGCTTGGTGATTATGTATTCATCAATAAATCCTTATCCGTATGATATTCAAATGGGCCTCAAACAATGAAGATAATTAGATAGAGCTTTGAAATTTTGGTACTCTGTCTAATTTTTTTATTACTAGATTCATTAGAGCTAAGGTTAATGATTATAAAACTGCAAACCATTTCAAATTTGGTTCTATAGTTTCATTATAATACTTGTGTACTTTCCCTTTAAAAATAACGGGTCATCATAAATACCAATTTATTACCCGTTATTAGGTTACTTTTGATGAATTCAATAGAAATTTAAAATTATTACATTTACTGCATAGTCTAATTTATTTTGTAGATAAATACATTTAAAAATTGAATAAAAACGGGGAAATTTAAATATCAAGTCAATATATTCCTGTGAGTATCATAGTTACATTCTTCATGTTTAATACCCGTCGTGTAAAAGCGGACACCAAATAAATATATAAACACACTACGGGTATTTTTAGTATAGATGTAATTTATGATTTTTTTCCGTTCTTTCTACTAGCTACCCCTCTGAATTTCAAGCAAAGATAAAGCCCTCATGTTCGATAGGCTAACAAGATCCGACAAATTCAAAACAATAACAAATCTGATTCCAAGATAATGGATCCATATAAGAATCCAAGTACCTAATTAAATATTTCTTACTAATAGTTTTCCTATATCATAACATTTCTCCGATCTAGAGATTTGTTATTTTTAAACACTGTATTTGAATAAGTATGTACTATGTATATACGAACGAACATACCTACTCAATTATGAGGGCTTTTTCTTCCAATGAATCTCAGAATGGAAAAAAGTGAAATGTCAATATTTCTTATATAGGTAATTAATTGTGAACAGAATACTTGACCGATTTAAATTCTGCTTACTGTTAAGTTATTTAACCTTAGCTCTACATATTTGAAGCAGTTCTGGAATTTTTTTAAGTTGGAGGGAAGAGGAACTTTGAAGAATTAATATAGGCCAGTCTGTATTTGGTGCACAATAACCCACCATTTCAAAAATATTAATAATGGGTCTGATCCACCACATTTCCCCAATTTGGCCACTGGGCACTGATAATTAATGATAACATAGGAATAAATTGATAAAAAGTAGAAATCCACCGACTTTGCTAGAATATTATTTTCAAAAGACAAAGGGGAAGACTTCTGACACTATAAATTTAGAAAGATTGCAGTCTGCATATATCATTATCACCATTCAAAACTTCAGACTTGGGTGTGAGATTCAATTGGATTTTGGCAGGATGTCATCATTTCATTTCTTGGTCTGCACTGCTCAAAAGTTGAGACTTTCGTTATGTCTGATAGATTTCATTATCGAATCAAGTATGGCACCAGTCTAGTCTGTATGAAACCACCAATCAAACCGGTGAACCATCTTCTTAATTTTTGTACAATGCTCTTATATGTTTATTTACAGTTGGGGGAAAAAATTCAAAGGTTTTCTGCATCTTTAAATTAGTAATCAATGAATTAGTGAAATTATTTTTCCTGTAGTGACCTAAAGAAAAGTATATACAATCTGGATTTCTTGGGATACTGCAAGATGGGCGCAAATGCGTCTCAACTGGAGAAAGAGATTGGTTCTGATCAGTTTCCTGCCAATGAACATTACTTTGGCCTAATCAATGTGAGTGTGGAGAGAAATTTCCAATACTATTTTATTCATAACAAGTATTTTGAACAAATTTCATTTACTTAACAGTCTGTATTATTCACTGTCATTTCTGATTTAGTTTTCTTTCATTGTTCAAATTACCTGTTTACATTTCTAATAAGTATTAGGTCGAGAGCTTTACATGTTTTCATTTTTTTCTAGTTTGGAAACACATGCTACATCAACTCTGTCCTCCAGGCGCTTTACTTCTGTAAGCCATTTCGTGAGAAGGTATTAGAGTACAAAGCTAAGAACAAGAGAACCAAGGAAACTCTCTTGGCATGTCTTGCCGACCTCTTCTACAACATAGCCACACAGAAGAAGAAAGTTGGAACCATCGCACCAAAGAAATTTATTGCCCGGTTTAGAAAAGAAAATGTGAAGTTTGATAACTACATGCAGCATGATGCGCATGAGTTCTTTGTTCAGCTCATAGACAGCATCAATGACTGCATTATTGAGAAGCAACAGGCTGGCAGAGGTAGAATTAATAACAGTTTGTCTCAGACAGACACAGATTCTACCAATGCATCTTCTGACCAACAGAATACTTTGAATTCCAAAACTAATGGTAATTACGACTTACACTGTTTGAAACTGAAACAGCTATTTCGATGCATCATAGTTTATATTATATTTTAAACTATTCATTAGCTAAAGCATATAATGTTAGGGTATAGTTAGCTATATATTTTTTCCTCCTTGCTGATCATATATCCTTACCTTTCCTCTCTAGGTTCAATAACTCCAGATAGTCCAATTCCCAACTGCCAGCCAAAGAATTTCAACGACAAGCAGGAGAACACTTGGGTGCACGAGATATTCCAGGCGATAGTTACCAGAGAACTTCGCTGTTTGAACTGTGAATCGGTAATTGCTGTTAATTTTACCGTGTTTTTTATTGCTCTGTGATTTCAAAAGCAGAGATAATCCAACTGATTTTTTTATTGTAGATTCGAAGCACAGATGAAGTCTTGAACAATTTGAGTATTGAAGTACATCAGAATACGAGCATAACTCACTGCTTGAGATGCTACTTCACTACAGAGACGATCAGTGCTGAGAACAAAGTACACTGTGACAACTGTGCTTCCCTGCAGGTACTGTTGTTACAAAGTACACTGTGCTTTACTTATATCTAGTAGTTACAAAGTACACTAATATCTAGTTGTTACAAAGTAGCTACACAGTGCTTTACTAATATCTAGTAGTGACAATGTTCATCAGAAGTGTTGCTATAATCAAATTCACTTTAGTAAATGGTTTTCTCATCTGGATCTAAATGAAGATTTCTTTGTTTAAATTTCACAAGTGATCTTTACTGCTTAGGCTTTGAAAACATATTTTCTGTAATTATTTATGCATACATATTACATAATTTATTCTTTATAAATGGTCAAACTTCTATCCATTCTCAGGAGCATCAGAAACGCACTAGGTTTAAGAAGTTGCCAAGCATTCTAGTTCTTCATCTCAAGAGGTTTCAGTTCTTAGGGCAGTACAACAGACCCCTGAAACTGTCACACAGAGTGGTTTTTCCACTCGAACTGAGAGTCTTTGACACGGTAAGTGTTTAGGAAATGAGTACCTATCTAGGTGGTTAATTAAGTCAAAGAATATATCTTTTAATAATAAAAGTAATGAATTCATTAAATTTTTATATCTGTGCAATTTTCAAATTTAACTTTTCCTACAGAGTGACGATGCCATCAACCCTGACAGACTGTATGACCTCGCAGCCGTAGTGGTGCACTGCGGTACGGGCATTAACCGCGGTCACTATTTCAGCATTGTCAAAAGTCACAGATTTTGGTTACTATTTGATGATGATTTGGTCGATGTGAGTTTTTATCAATTAAATTTCTATTCTAGTTAGAACCCATTCCTTTGACCTATTTAACAAGTGGCGTTTTTTCATGCTGTGGCATATGAAAGTATTCTTAGCATCATTTCATTTCAGTATAATTATTTGTTGAAATAATAACAGTAATTTTTATTGAAACCGGTCACATTTTTGATTGAAAATATTATGTTAATACATCTTGTTATTAATTTTCAGAAAATAGAGCCCTCTCTCATGGAGGATTTCTACGGTTTGCCCTCAGAAATACAAAAGTCATCAGAGACTGGCTACATTCTCTTCTACCAAGCCAGGGACCCAACATAAACACTGTGACGTCATACACAGTCGATTGTGACGTCAGAGAGTTAAGGCTTTTATCTATTTTTAGTTTCTGAATAGACAGTGTACATTGTATGCTAAATAAATTTTATTGACTTGTGCAATTTGTTCTGATTTTAATGAGTCATAGTAATTAACTTTTTATCTGCTAGTAGAGACGCTTAAGGGCCGTACACACGTAGGGTTTATTTGCGTCTTTCCACCAGACTTTTTGCTAAGCTCCTCCTACTTTTTCCACGAAAATATAAGAAAAAACTATATAATTATTATTTGATCTAGTTGGTATCCATGATACCTGCAGGTATCATGGATACAACTAAAATTAATATTTACATCGTTTTTTTTATATTTTCGTGGAAAAAGTAGGAGCTTAGCAAAAAGTCTGGCGGAAAGACTTTAAAAACCCTACGTGTGTACGGCCGCTTAGATATATCTAAGATATTGATTTTTAATGAGTTTACATAATTGATTAGGGTAGCTAACATGTCTAAGTGTAAATATCATAAATATTGTATTTATGCATTTCTATTGTCTAGTAATTTATTAACAGTGTAGACAAAGTTATATTGTTAACTATTTTTGTTATTAGTTTTCACCGCTTAGTCTTGCTATAACTCACTGCATTATATAGAAGCAGAAAAATATTAATAGAGTTTTGTTTGTTGTGACGTGCCATGTTATTATTTGCATTGGTATGGTTATTCAGATTACAGATGTAGCTACTTTGATCCTATTTCATTATCCTCAAAGGGAATGTCCATATTAATCCTTTAAACACTGGAAATATACTAAAACGCAAGACGTATCAAAAAGTGTTTTATTTAATGAAAAACTTATCCCTTTACCCTTTACAATCTTGTAGCGTATTTGCTGGGGAATGAGAGTTTGTGCGAGCCTTTCCCCGTCCACAGAGGCAGTTGCCCAGCATTGGGGATGACATTCCAAGCCAGGGAGAGAGTCACGTTCTTGTTGCCTCTGCAATAGAAAGGATAATTAATGTGGGGAAAAGTATTGAATTGACAATAATTTATTATGAACTTGTGAAAAATAGAATTTTTATCGCTCGTTAATAAATGAATGAAAAATATATTTATAAGTTAATAGCAAGATTATTCAGTAAAGAGTTTGGAATTGAAAGCTGTATTGCTACTGTCAATAGGAAATCAAGTACAAAGGTCTCCAAAGAAGTAGTCAATTGACAAATTAAGACCTCCTAGTTGAAGGAACTCAGTTTTTCAAAATAAGAAGAAAAAGTAGCTAGCTACAATATCAGAAAATATTTTAAAAACTTTTTCTTTTTTCATTTTAATATCTCAGATTGCATCACACCATCAACAACCATAAATTTGGTGTCACAACCTAATTAACAGTTTAGCTAAACATAAAACCTCAAGAGTTTGACATGACAGTTTCTATAGCACACTGCTGTTCACTCACAACAGTCCCGCTCCGTCATCCCAGAAGTAGTACTTGAGGTACTCGTTCTTGAGGTTGAAGCTGGACTTCTCTCCTCTCTTGATGATCTTATCCCACAGAGACACCTGAGAAAAACACAACAGTGAAGGATTTGATGCTCTTTGTGAGGATTATTTTTGTTGTTGGGAGGGAAATGAAATTAATAAGTATACTAGCTATGATTAAGAAAAAATATTTAGTATTTCATGAATACTAATACTTGTAACTAGATTCAAAGTACAACTTTTTCAAAAGATAATGATTATTAAAATTGATAGCTATTAGCATTGAATTGATAGCATATACAAAAAAAATACATTGGTTCATATAATAGTTTGTTTGAGATAGTAATGGAATGTTAATTGGATGAAAATCAATAAATCAAACATTATTATTGACACTTTGAAAGTCAAACATTATTATTGACACTGTGAAAGTCAAACATTATTACTGACACTTTGAAAGTCAGACATTATTATTGACACTTTGAAAGTCAAACATTATTATTGACACTTTGAAAGTCAAACATTATTATTGACACTGTGAAAGTCAAACATTATTATTGACACTGTGAAAGTCAAACATTATTACTGACACTTTGAAAGTCAGACATTATTATCGACACTTTGAAAGTCAGACATTATTACTGACACTTTGAAAGTCAAACATTATTATTGACACTTTGAAAGTCAAACATTATTACTGACACTTTGAAAGTCAAACATTATTACTGACACTTTGAAAGTCAAACATTATTACTGACACTTTGAAAGTCAAACATTATTACTGACACTTTGAAAGTCAAACATTATTACTGACACTTTGAAAGTCAAACATTATTATTGACACTTTGAAAGTCAAACATTATTACTGACACTTTGAAAGTCAAACATTATTATTGACACTTTGAAAGTCAAACATTATTACTGACACTTTGAAAGTCAAACATTATTACTGACACTTTGAAAGTCAAACATTATTACTGACACTTTGAAAGTCAAACATTATTACTGACACTTTGAAAGTCAAACATTATTATTGACACTTTGAAAGTCAAACATTATTATTGACACTTTGAAGTTGAAGATCATCTGTAAAATAGTCACTCCAAATTTAAACAAACATTCTACAGGGGGTCTACCTACATTCGTTTGAATATATAAATTGTAAAATGTGATATTTAAAAAGATAGCAATAAATATTCTTCAGTCTTCACCATTCAAAATGAAACTACATATATTTCAGGAAATAATCCCCCCTTTACAAACTGCTGATGCAAATGAAGTGATCCTATAAATAGTTAAATACTTCCAATAAAATAAATTAATTAACCAAATCTCCTTCCTATTTAATTCAACCACTAGATCAATTGTTACCTCTAGGCCTCTAGGGTGATAATTAAGTTTATAGTCAGCTTACTTGTGTGGTTTTCATACATTAAAATTGCTACTTATGAATTAATTCAGTTGAAGATTCAAATCCACACACAAAGAGTGCACTTTGTTCATAAAAAAAATAACCTTGGTTTGCTCATTGAGAAAAGTTTCTGTAGATAAATCATCACCATTCACTTACTTGATTAATTTCGTTCTTGTCAGTTTTATACTCTGCCACCAAGTACACAAACAGTTGTTTTACATTCCAGTTGAAGACAGGCTCGAGGTCAACATTGAGGTCAAAGTTCATGACACCCAAATCATTCTTCTCGTGTGACACAGCGAAATCAGGAACATTTTTCCTGTAATTGAGGATAATAGTAAATTAATAACTCTGCTCTAAATTATATGAATAGCTAACATTAATTAATGTTCAGAAGATAATATAAACTTTCATTATTAAATTTTTACAACAAAGAAATTTTTTATTAATTCATAATTTCCTATAATACATGGAAAACTTTCTATTTACATTTTGAATTAGTCAGAGAGGAAAGTGGCTCCAAGAATAAAGTCACCTACAACCAGTTATGGATGCAGAAAAGCTACGCCGTGAATGCCGTCACTTATCAAAGAATGTGACGAAATGGGACTCAAGCACCGGTGGCTGAAGAGGTGATAGTAAATGAAGCCTACCTAACACAGAATCAAAGACCTTGTAATTTAAGAGCATAACCCTAGCGTTACCCTCCAATACTAAACGTAGCTGTTAAAAACATGTATACATAATCCCAATTACAGCAGTTTAGGCTGCAAGAGTGACCACTCATCAATTCCATTCACCACAGACAGTTTCAGGATAGAGCCCCTTGTTGTTAGTTTGTTACCCCACAGCATATTAGAAGATCTATAAAAAGCTGACTAGACACCACAGAGACACTAGTTGACTATCAAGAGAGTTTCATCACAACATTATGACTCATGATGTCTGGAATCTTTGTAGGTAGTCAAAGAAATGTAAATCTATAAAAACATCTTCACAATTCACTAATTTCATATTTTAAAAGAAACTTTACTCAATATAATGCTTTTAGAATATTTTTAACTGGTCTGGACACATAACAACAAGTTTGTACAATTTGAAAATAAGAAAACTGATTTGAGGATTTAGTATCATGCAGACTCTATCCTCTGTGCTCTGAATTCTGATAGTAGGTAGCTACCTATATTACAAATTAGCTACAATGGCTCCTTTAGAGCTTTTATATATAAATAATTTGAGCTGCAAACTGAATTTGTACTTACAGGAGAATCTGTCCCACTTTGATGTTCACAGGTCTGCTGTAATCATTAAAGGCTGTAGAAGCGTAGCACAAGAATGTCATTACAGACACTGTGGTCAGAGAAAACGCACTTAGTGCATTTATTCTGTTGAATGCACTGAACATGTTGTGGAATTAAACTATTAGGAAAACCTAATAGCTAAGTGTTCTGGAAAAGGTAAACAAATTAGGTAGCATTAAGAAAGTAGTGAAATTCTCTTGATGCAAAAACAACTTCATTCTGTAATCTGTATAGCTAGTCAGCTATCAGTTAATTACATCTCCTTCCTCCCTTAGATTCTTTAACACTTCATTTTTAAAATGAAGTGCAAACAATTTACCAGTTTCTGTAAAGGGTAGCTACTGGTAATAAATTCTGAATTCATAATTACTTTCATGATCCATGTTTCAGAAATTTAGAGATTGGCAAACTGCGAGCTAATTTTTTTGAGCCAAATTTTCTGAAAAATTCTGAGCCGAGCCAATTTTGATATATAGAATGATTAACTTCATCTCATTAAATTCATTTTTGAAAATTTGAAATTTCAAGCAAAACTTAACATGGGAACATAGGAATTAGTTCAAAATTTTAAGCTAATTACATTATTAGCATATACATCTGAGACTCTGAGTTCTGATCACTTTAAATGTAAGCCAATTAATTGGTCTTAACCCTTTAATGCCCAACATCCTCTGGGGACTCGGGGAGGACATTAGAAAAACATCAAATAATGTCTATTATATCTAAATTTAGTCCCTATAATCATATTTTAAAAATAAGAAGCGTAAAATTAAATGTAGGCTATGCCACAAAATTATTTGAGATTTTGAACCACTCAAAACTCAAAAATTCTTTCCCAATGATATTTGACTTCAAAAAAAAATAAAAATAAAGTGATTTTATTTTAACATATTCTAAATTAAAAAGGTTAACTATCTAGGATCACGCAGGTAAATTGCGGCCCATTAATTTTTAATTGCGGCCCTCTGAAGAGAGTCTAAAACATTCTGAACCGAAATTACATTAAAATGTTGCATAGCTATCAAAATAAGCATAGTGCATGCTAGAATTTACCATTCTGGAAAATACCTTAGGCTAACAGATGAATTTGAAGAGGCTAAATGCTGCGGATTATACAGTTCCCATTAATTTATTACTGTGTTAAGTGCATTTTATAGTTTGCTAAACTCCAACAAAGAGATTAATCTATCAGAAAAGACCACTTTTTCCAGAGTGGACAATTTAATACTAATTTTTAATTTAATTTTTAACGAATGTTTTGAGGTTAGGGTGTTTGTGCCAGTAATCGGTCACTTAGGGATAAATTACAAACAAATACCAAAAACAAGTCACTTATAAACGCTACCGACGCGATGCAACTATCATTAGAAAGCTGGAATTTTTATCTTTCCAATCGCTTAACACATAACACATTTATGTTATTACTTATGCAATTAGAAGTAAAAATATCCCATTAGTCTAAAATGCTAGTAATCATCATAGCAATATCCATGTTTGGTCACTTCCAATTCTATTATCGTCAGGTGGCCAATCAAAATCATACGGAACTAATGTTTGTCATACTTGTTGATTAGTGACTGATTAATATAATAGTAAATAGTATAATTCGTCTCCCGCTTCTAATTACTAGTAATAGATTTAGTCATACCTAATATCTAAACAATCAACATGTATTTTTTCTATTACCGTAATTCCTACTGTACTAAGTAATAGCAAGTATTATGTTTATATTATTATTACCTACCCATACAATGATATACACAAACACTTCGTCAATGGTTAAAAATATGTTATATTTTAGTGTTAACATTTCATTCGAAAGTTTGAACATGGTATACATTGTTGTTTGCCATACACCAGAATTGAAAACTAAGTTATTTTATATAAATGTGATTATTTATTTACATAAGCTGAAGCTCCTACAACTGCTACCTTCTACATGCAAGAGGAAATAATTACCCGCTTTAAGAATCAACAGCTACTTTAAATTATAAGGTTTATCATATATTTGATTTGTCTGCCAAGTATACATAGATTATATTCAGATGTTTTAAAATTGACAATCAATGCTCAATTTATTCATTTCTCAGAAGACTCAGATTGGTATTCAGTAATATCAATTAATTTAGTTTTAGCCTATATACGTTTTCTTTGATTAGTATAGTTCTGAAAAAAGGGGTAACTATTTTTAATAAAAGCAAGCTGTAATTGTCATGCGCATTTCATGTCTATTTAGTTGCAGATATCTTAGCCTTATTATAATGCTAACTATAAGTCTATAACACATTTTATTTACTGATAAAAATTATTTTGAAAATGCTGTACCTCAATTAGATTTTCATTGAATTAGTTCCAAAGCTATGTTCCTAAGTAATTTTCGGCACCTAAATAACTGCTGCTTTGTTTAAGTTTAAGCGGGACATAATTCGAATGTCCTCTTAAAGAATAAATGCCGTTATATATGCCGTCTACATTCCCTCTAGTTTGCCCTCTTCCACTTTTGTGATGTAGATTCAACCATTCTTTGTCGCTATCAATGACGTCACAACCTGTAGTGGAAGTCCGGTTTTCTGTTGACTCTAAATCCTTCTGATTAAATTTTACGTATTTTGGTTATTGACAAACGCCATATATAATTCACACGTGACACTATATAAGTGGCCCGGTAACATAGGAATTAATTCATAATCTCCTGCAGAGATCTCCAATTTCTAAAAGTTGAATCAAAAACTCCCGCAGAGAGTCTTGGAAAAATGTTCCATATTCTGCAGACTGGTAAGTGGGTATTATTATGTAAAATATCAATATATTTGACGTTAAAGTAATCATATCTGGTTATCATATGTAATAACGTATTTAAGTCGTAGAATATACAAGATTAACTATCTCAAAATTTATTCATTCATGTTATCGGCCAAGTAAAATAATATGTCTCATAAACTCGCCATTTGTCTCTCCAGCTCTCTCCAAAATTCAACAAATTCTCTCCAAAATGATCAAATTTTCATAAATTCTCTCCAAAATAACATTGTAGCATAGGAGAAAAATAGATAAAACTCGCCATTTGCAATTGAAGGGCTCAAAATAACTGTCACAAACTCGCCATTAAAATGGCGAGTTTGGACATGCTTTATTACTTGGGTTATCGGTCAATGAAACGATCTAAATTAATGAGTTAAAATACCAGTTTGTTCGGACGCATGACGGGAAGTTTTTCCAGTAATCGTCAGTGTGGACGAATGGATTCTTTGTTTAATCGGCCAGTGTGTCCGAACTGTCGAACATTAAAATTAGATGTTCTGATAATCCAATGATCGGACTACCATTTTGAATAAAAACTAATAAGTAAGTATTTGTTTGCTTAGATTTTAAAATGCACAGATAGATCGTAAATTTTACATCTAGAAAAACATACACCTGGTACATTAAAAGCTACTGAAACACACTCAGGAGTTTCAAAGAGGAACCGTTTTCTTACGAAAAATAGAACAAACTGACCGATAACTTGACTTCCCGACAATGATTGGAAGCTACCTGTTAATTTGTTTGGTTAAATTATTAGAAAAAATTACTAATCAATCATGGTGGTTGATTCTTTAATATTTCAGTACGTATGCCTCTATTCCTTAATATATTATATAGAAAATTATATTCAATGTGTCTGCTATTCCGATTACTTATTACTGGCACAAACACCCTATGATGTTTCTGTTGTTAGAGGCCTCAGACTGCCCTCAGTCCAGTCTGTATTTCATGGTAAATTCCACCGACATGTCGGTGGAATTTTTTCCTCTTGAAAATAATATTCTGGCAAAGTCGGTGAATTTTTAGCTATTTATTCCTATGTTACCATTAATTTTCGGTGGAAAAATGGGTAAAATGTTGGTGGATCAGCCAAATTACTGGTAATTTATGGTGGATTTTTTCAGCTATTTCAAAAAGTCAGTGGAATTTTTTGCACCAAATACAGACTGGCCCTCAGTTAGTTAGAAGGCCGCAATTTACCTGCTTGACCCTAATATTGATAATTGATCATAAATATTATTTTTTGGCCTGGAATAAGTCTTGGGCATTATAGAGTCTATGTTTGAAAGGCTGAAAAATTATAAGCCAATTTTAGAGCCAAATTTCACAAAAATTCTAAGCAAAGCCAACTTGGCTCATTTTCTTAATAGCCAGTCTGCAGAATGTGTCTCTTCTCCCGCAGAGATTTTAATTTGAGAGACAGTTACTCTCTGACTCACAGTAGCAGATTCAGAATCTCCCACAGCTAAATTAATGGTAACATAGGAATTAATTCAAAATCTCCCACAGCTAAATTAATGGTAACATAGGAATTAATTCAAGATCTCCCGCAGAGATAAATTTCTAAAATTCAATCAAAAACTCCCGCAGAGAGTCTTGGAAAAATGTTCCATATTCTGCAGACTGGCTTAATAGAGATTTCAAGCAAAAATTTTTTTTTTTTTTTTTTTTTTTTTTTAAAAAGGCCCCCTGCCAGAAGAAGCAAACCTTCTTTAAATAATTAAAAAAAGCTATTATCTTTATTAAGACAATGAACATTAAAAAATGGAAGATAAGCTTCTCTGCTCTACGACCATGGCTCCGACCATCGCCAATGGTAGTGGCCTCCAACCGACTGTGAGGTGCCTATAGCAGGTCACAGGGCAACACCCAAACTGCGGTCATCATACTTCTCCTTGACTGACGTCAGGATACTGAAAGCATTGCCCCTCTGTACTGCCAAACCAACTCTCTGCTCTAACCAAAAGGTCTCTCTCACATCATCAGTGACGTCGGTAATGCGACGGCCGATTTCAGTAAGGAGTGCGCCTGTCGTTTCACCATAGCTACCTGCCGTTTCCACCGCTATGGGTTCGAACCGATATCGAATGCCAAGAGCCGCATATTTGCGTCGCTTCCTCCCCTCCGCCTCCTTGGCTGCGCTACCAGATGACAATGCCGAGTCGATCAAGTGAGACGCCGCGTAAGTGTCTACACATGTTGCATCCCAACAAAGACACCTCCCATCTGTAAAAGGGAAGACTGAGATACCATCAGGCCGCTTACCATCACCCCTATCAACCCCCAGAGGCTCAAGCACTGAAGGGATACCAGCCGAAATCAAAGCTCTCCTAATAACATCATTCAGGGCTGTATGTCTCGGATGGCGTCCAGCACTGTAGCGACATGATAGACCGTGAAGTCCCCTTGAATCCACCCTCTGGCCGCATCGGCACACGTGTGGCTCACAGATGTCCGCACCAACACGTAGCGCAATCGCAACCCGAAAAGACTCTGCGTCGAGTAGCGTTCCAAGTGTAGGAACTGGAAGCGCATGTAACCAAAGTCCGCTCTCTCTACATGCAGATGCCAGCAGACGTGCCCTAGACAATTGATCAGCCTCCTCGAGCAGTCTGGCCACAGTGGCTACCGACTTAGGGTCATCCCATGACCTCTGCCGACTCTCATTAGCTCCCTCAGCTAAGGCTAAACCCTCACTTTGCCATTTCTCCACTGCTGCTCCAAGCTCTCGGTCATCCCCAATCTGTGTTCTGCACAGAATGGATCTAACCAAATCCTCGGTAGCATGAAGGGAAGAAATGAATGCGGGTAGCGCAATGTCCTTAGACATTCTGATTCCTAACCCCCCAAACCGTACGGGCAACGATGCCTGCACAAGTGAGTCTCCCTCAAACTTAACGTTGGTAACCATCGAAAGGGCTGATACAATGACCCTGTCGAACTGTGAAAGATCCTCACTATTCCTGTAAGCTGGTGAAGCACGTAGGATATATTGGAGCTTAGGCAAGGCAAAACAGTTCTTGAGCAAAGCAAAAGCTTGATGGTTCTCAATCAGTTTCAACCTTGACGAAAGCCTCTCCAAATCCTCCCTCTTCTCAGCAACAGCTGCTGGTATGCCCCTCTCCATGAGTGGTGCTCCCAGCAAGCTTAAATCTTCCACTGGAACGACCCTCAATCCTGGCATCAACCCCTCGAATAGATTCCTCGTAATTATTGATTCTTCCTCAGAATGATTCAGCAAAATCAGTTCACACTTCTCTCGGTTGATATCCAGTCCCACTTCAGCAAGGTCATTGATTAGACGCTGCAAACAAGTGAACACCTTTTCAGGTGAATCTCCGATTGTCCCGTCATCGAGATACCAGACATTCAACTCAGTGTCCACCCTTCGCGTTATCTCATCAATTCCCAAAGAGAAGAGAGCTGGACCGAAAGGGTCGCCCTGCTGTAAACCCGTAGCGGATACGAGGTTCGTCCCCCCATAAAAAAGCGTTGTTGGACCAGAATAAGCCTGCCAAATCAGTCTATAAAGCCCCTGAGTCCTTTGTTTAGCCGCATTCAGGAACACATCTCGTCGCAGGCTATTGAAAGCATTGGCCATGTCAATCTTGAAAATAACCTTTTTACCTTCTAACCCAAGATATCTGCGAGTGGCATGAGCTGCAGCTTCGCAGCCACCTCGAGTTGAAACCCCTAACTGTATAGGGCGCAAGGATTCTCCAAGACTAGCTATCATGGGACGTGACCCTACTTTCACAGCCAAACGTCTCAAAGTGTTCCCTACAGCAATAGGACGCACGCCTCCGTCCTTTTTCCCCAAAGCAGTCAAAGTGGCTCCATAGAATATCGGTCTAGCAAATTCTGGAACATCCCCCTTCAAAATGAGGTTAACGAACATCGTTAGGGTGGTTAGTAACCTGGCGCCTGCCTCAGAAGCTTTACGGGAGACAAGAGACTGCAGGTGACACGGACGTAACCCATCGGGACCCCCCGCTGAGCCTTTCCTGAACGAAGACAATGCCTTTCTGACGTCTTCCTCACTGGCAACGTGCGGCTGGCAGTCATCCCCTGGCCCTGCAGGCAACAAGAGGTCCTCAGGAGCAGGAGGGTGTTTCCGTTGGAGAGCCGTCAAAGTTTCGTCATTTTCAGGCGAAATCTCCGACGACGAAGCCAACAGACGCACTGCTCCGGTAATGTCTCCTTCAGACAACTTATCCGACACACGCTTCCCCAGTTGAACATCCTTATTCACTGTTCCCACACCTAAAGCACCCTCCTCCGGAATGATTAACAGGTGCTCTTCCATGAAAGACGCGACCTGTCTTTTCACTTCCGTTGTTAACGAAGTATTCCGTTTTGCTTCCGAACTGCGTTGTCCGGGACTCCTGAGAGCCCAATAGCAAAAGCTCATGAGTCTACCCCACGCAATGGGGGTTCCCTCCTGAATTACTCTTTCAAGTAACTTTTGCAACGCGTCCGCTACGCAAAAGATGGCTCCTTTAGGGACTATCCTCAGTACTTTCATGCTTCTACGGCACCGAGAGATGTATGCCTCCAAATCAATCGTCGCATCTGTGGCGGGTTGTGGTGTTATCACCCCCCGCCCCAGACACGACACACATGACCATCGAGGGATAGCATCTGCTTGGCGCCTAGACAGACCCACGCAAGAGAGGTGAAAAACATCTCTGCAACAAGTGCACACAACAGTCCGCTTCCTGATGTTAATAAGAGAACATGACACACATTAAAAATTAACATGGGAACATAGGAATTAATTCAAAATATAAAGCCAGTTAGAGATATCTGAGTTTTGACCTTTTGAAATCTAAGCCAATTAATTGGGTTTAACAGTCAGTCAGTCAGGGTTTCCTTGAATGTGCCTTTCCATCGGCTTCATCTGCATCACTCATCCTCTTCATCTGCCTCAGTCATCTCTTCTTCTCTCAATTTGTCTTCTCTTCCTCCACATCTTCATCATCACTTCGCTTTTCTCTCTTCTGCCCTCCTCTCCGAACAGAAACAGACATCATGACATACTCTGTGACTGTAACATGGACTGAGTCATTGACCAGAACTTCAGAGCTCAGACCACATTTCAGAGAATATTTGTCTATTAGACTATTTAGCAATCATCTGATTTATGTCCATATACTTCTTACTTTGTCTCCAAATCTCTCCAATATACCTAGGTAAACTAGCCCCTAGGTAACTCAAACATATAGGATCTAAATCTAGACCCTCTGTCCCTCACAGACAGAATCAGGAAGCATCAGTATCTGCTCCAAACACACTCCCTCCACTCTACTCTACTCTAATTTCCTTGAGTACATAGTCATGAATTGAAGCAATTTCGACGAAGTGAATTGTTTGAGTACCTCTGATTTATTTTTTTTTCTTCAACCACCTGATTTAAGCTAACAAACAAGACACACGTCACTGTGAAGCGGCATCAGTTTTCCACACATTAGGTAATAATGCCACTCACTTTGAAGATGTCTGTCTAATAGTTTTCCATTTCAGCTCGAATGGATAGTTAAGGGCTGTTTTCTTAATAATTATTTCGAAATTATTACATGAAGTTGTAGGTATAGCTGTTTCAATTGCATATGTTTGAGAAATTAATCATATAAAATATGAATATTTCGTGAAATAAAAGTCTATATTATCTCAATTCCGTTACCCTTTAAACCACAAAACATTGAAAAGAAGAAGCAAAGATCCCATTATATTACTCTTGAGTGCCGTTTACAGTGAAGTACTTTTGACTGGAGCAAATTAGAGCACGCAAGACAATAGTCTTACATCAAAGCCAATCAGAGGCTTCGTATCAGTTGCTCTGTTAAGATTCGTTATTTTGAATGCGTCCCAGCAAACATGAATGTATCTATTCGATGTCTAAACGACTCTGTATAACCTCTCTTCCGACATCGAATACCAGTAACAAATTAGACATGGTGACATCAAGTAGACATCAATCCGATATCCGTTTGCACCGCTAAACCGCATCATATCAAGTATATTTGGCATCGAAGCGATACCGTTATAACAGCGTTGAATAGAAAGATAAATTACGACATCCAACATACATAGGGATTCTGCATCGAACAGATGCCTAATTATATATCTAATATGCTTCGAAACGATATCCACTTGCATCCAATGCATAAATAAATTAAAATTGAAAACTCTTACTTCAATGATATAACGTACTGTGCGTTTAGATGCATATCAATTTGATTAATGTTATCTATAAATTAAATAGGAAGAAATGGAGTGTTGTTTCCGGGTTTCGATCGTGGATCCATCCGTCCTCGTGCCAGTACTTCTGTCACGTTGCCACCGTGGATGCAGTTCACTAAAAAAAATTGATATTAAACGACCTGGAGATACTTAAAGATATTTTAAAGTGAATAGAACAATATAGGCAAGCACCGCTTTTATAACCAAAATCACAACTTATTCTTATTACAAATAGTAATGAGTTGGTCAAATTTTTATATAATTGTAACTCCTTAAAAATTTCGTTCTCTATGAGTTCAAATTAAAGAAAATGTTTTGAGGCTACGACTTAGAATACAGATGAAAGCTCTGTGATGAAAGTTCAAAGTAATGAATTTAATTAAAATTTGACCATAGATTAACTCTCACTCAGTAAATATAGGTCATAATAGTTGAGTAATTAGTCTGATATTTTGACTTATATAATTGTGTTTCATTGAACAATCAGGAATTTTGTGCTCTGTGAAATATTTTTAGCAATAGGG
Source organism: Caprella mutica (assembly GCA_947561585.1). Lineage (NCBI taxonomy): Eukaryota > Metazoa > Arthropoda > Malacostraca > Amphipoda > Caprellidae > Caprella > Caprella mutica. Next base: position 21,464 of record CANNZV010002109.1, read on the forward strand.
TACATGTTCCAAGTTATTAATAGGGTCTATATTTTCGAACACGTGATAAAGGAAAATATAATAATCATTATTTAACTACTATTTAATTAGTAACATAATAGCTGAAGGTATGATACCAATTGAAATAAAAGTTAAATAATGATTATTATATATAGATTTATTGAGTCCGATTACCACTTTAAGTTTAATTATCTATAATGTGAATCACTGAATTTTAATCGTCTCATTTGCAGCTTTTGGCACTAGGTGAAATCTCAAGTTATCGGATATGGGGTTCAGCATTTTACGTAGAAAAATTATTTATGTATTGATTTTTATTTCTAAATTTGTATTTTACGTACTGGTATCATGGTCCTTGGATACCAATTTAAGTAAGATTTTAATAATGATAATTATTATATTTATTTCTTACATATCCGAAAATGTGGAACCGTCCGATAACACAGAATTTACTCTAAAATGGAACATGTTAAATAGCCCATCAACTTTTAATTATTAACGTTTAGTAGAGGTTTAACGTCTGCTTCGGAACCAAAATCCATGTCGCTGACGTCAAAAGGAAATGAAATACAAGGGACTGGAAGAAGCAGTCAGAAAGGAAAGTAGCTCCATGGACAAAGTCACGACCTCATGGATGCTGAAAAGCTACTCCGTGAATGCTGTCACTTACCGAAGAATGTGACAAAAATGATCACAAGCACCGGTGGTTGCACTCAAGGATGGAAGTGGGAAATGAAGAGGCGATAGTAAATGAAGTCTTCGAGCTTACCTAACACAAAATCTAAGACCTAGTAATTGTAGAGCATAACCCTAGCGCTATCCTCTAAAATTGCATGAAGAGTTAAAACATGGTAAACATAAAATAGACAATACATAATCCAAATTACAACAGTTTGGGACCCAAAAGACGCCACCCCCTTCTCTTCTATTCACCAAAGACAGCTTCAGAAACCCCTCAGGGCTTATTTATGATTTGCAGTTTAAAATAGATTCATCACTTGATTGGTTATCCCTTTCGTTTTTATGGTACTGGAGGAACACTGTTCAACAACCGATGTTCCAGTATCGCTTAATTTTCGTTGATCCAGTTCACAATCGCACTAGCGTGTCAATGCTCGATCGTACCTTTACAACTGCCGTAGTGTCGTTAGTCCCCTATGAGTGTACTAATTATTGGGTATAGTTTAAAGGGAGCACTACGTATGTTATACAGAAAGGTACAATTCAATTGAATGGAAATAATTTTTACATTTCTTTACGTATTATAGAACAGGAAGATAAGAAAATGAATTTCCAAATTTGAAACGATTTTTTAAAAACTACGTATCTGTTTTCGCACTTCTGGTCGAAGTATAAATTCAGATATCGTTTGGAAACAGACATGCCGACGTCAAGATGATGCTGTTAAAACCATATATCGGTTTTCATGTTTCTACTCGAAGTGAAAATTCAGATATCATTTAGAAACAGACATTCCGATATCAACTATGAATCGAAATGGCTGCTAAGTCGATACCCACCGTTAGCGCTACGAATTCGACAGCAAACGGCATCGAATCGACATTCATATGTTTGTTGGGGTACTGCACGCGAAATGATGTCGATTTGTGTTGGTTGAAAAGAACATTCAGATTAGTATTGCGTAGTAGCTGGGCGATAGATAATCATGTACATAATTTGGTACGTAGATATGGCTTCCTCTATTTAAAAGTTTCTTCTTTTAATTATCAATCTACTAGAAAAGATAATGAGGCTAAATGAGCTGAGGTAGCGTGCACGTTCGAACAAAAGACAATATAAGATAGACGCTCAACTTGATAGGGCACATGCAAGAATAATAACAACCAATCAGAAGCGATCAATAGCATACGTCACACCAAACAATAACAGACGTCATCTGGATACAAGGCTTTTCTCGAAATTAATTCGAAAATAGATATAGAATCCGCTCTCTGACATCGTTTTGGCTTTGATTCGAAGAAGCCGTGCACCACTAGACGGTATCGACAATACGTGTATTTCGAGATGAAAAGTCACAAATTATGCGTCGAATAGACGTTAAAGGACCTCTCCAGGCTCCGGGGAAAAATGAGTTCATTACATAATATTATAGAACTAAGGTCTACGATCATTATTACGCAAACAACTTACAATTCGGTTCAGTATATATTTTATAATTTGTTTTTAAAGTTTTTTAGTACTCTGTGAGCAACAATTGAGCTAATCACTAATCTGATGCTCAAGAAGGAGATTGTACAATCTTAGTTATTATTACAAATTTGAATTTTATAAACAAACCATGCGTTTTCGGCCTTTATTTTAGATATTAATTTTTCCTAAAGTATATAAACGTTTCTATTATAAATTCATTCAATTTTATACCTTTACACTAATATTAAATGGATTTATTAAACCTAATACCGTTGACAATCAAAACAAATGGTGTACATTCTTTTTCTTCAGACTGAAAAGTTCTTAAATTAGTAAGTCGGACGTAAAATAGGTTTTGTAGAGTTTTGATTATAAAAATCTTTAAAAGCATATAAAATTAAAAATATGTTACCGATTTCGATGCAGTTTGCGGCAAAATGATAAGAAACATTAGCCCGTTGAATGAAGCAATAAAAATATTTGCTTGGAGGGGACCTTTAATAAAAAGAAGCAAATCTTTGCTACTACCATACGGAATCTGTATCGAACCGACGTCCGATTATATATCTAATATGCTTCGAAACGATATCCACTCGATATCCAATAAGCAAATAAATTCAAAAATTAAAATTGAATTTTTTACTTTATTGCATATAATTTACTTAGGTTGAGTACATATCAATTTAAATAATGTTAAATACGAACTAATTGGTAGGAAATAAAGTGACTTGTCCGGGTATCGAACCTGCATACATGCAGATATCCTGCGGTCAGATACATGTACCTTGGCACTCTGCTACCGTGGATGTATTTTACTAAAAAAAATTGATACTGAATGACTTGGAGATACTTTAAGATACTTTTAAGTGAATATTACTATATAGTCAAACACCGCTTTTATAACCAACATCACAACTTATTCTTATTACAAATTGTACATAATAAGATGGTCAAATTTGTATACAATTGTAACTCCTTAAAATTTCATTCTCTATGTGTTCAAATTAAAGAAAATGTTTTGAGGCCATGACTTAGCTAAATAAAGATGAAAGCTCTGTGATGAAATTTCAATGAATAAATTAAAATTTGACCATAGATAAGGTCTCACTCAGTATATATAGGTGAGTAATTAGTTCACTCGAGTAATGAAGGACCTGAGTTATGAAATGCACCGCGGAATTGGGAAGTATTTTCAAATATGTTTCGATTATATAAAACGATATAGGCCATGTCATGAATTTCGTCTTAGTTCTCACTCAAAGACCGCTCAGTGTCCCTGAGTTATGAAGAATCAAAAATTTAATAACTCAGGAGTTTCACTGTATTTTTATAAGACTAAAACAGACGGCAGAAAATATGAGACTCATAACAGCATTTCTATAACTGCTTACACGCATCGAATACAAATCGTTTTTATATCTAGATTTATGCTTCGTTTTCATAGAAAAATATCTATCTATCGATTTCGTTACTATTTTTCGATGTATTAAAATATATATTGATTCGACATCTAAAATAGAAGGAGATTTATGATGTCGATTTCAGGGTTTTTTCATGTATCGATTCGATTGAAATTAATTAATAAATTTAGATATCCGCCAAAGACAAGTAAAGCTTTGTGAGCTGTTGTCATAAATCGAGTAATTTGTGACCGTGTCGTCAACAAGGCAACACATATAAATAGAAAATTGAAATTAAGCAGTGTGAATAACATGAATGGATTCATCACTATTTCTTATAATGGAAATAAATAAACAGATTTCAAAATGTTACGTTCTTCAATTTTCTTAAATATGATTTTAGAGTGTTGCTGTTATGACATCACGTAAACAACATACCTCAATTGTTCTTACTATATTTCAATTCTAGTTCCCGCTTTCGAAACCAGGTGGCAGAGAAAATAGAAATTGTCGAGAGTAGTGTATCTTATTGTAGGATAATATCTTTGGCTGAATGATGTACATGTGTCACCCAATCGTGTGTCACAGGTACATTTCAGTTTATACATGTAACTGTGGAGCGTGCCGCTACCCCTGCCAGGTCATTAAGCAAGCATAAACAACAAAGTAGCGGATGCAAAAAACTACATCACGGCTAACTTAGAAAAAATGTCCTCTCAACTTCTGAACGAAGGACCCACAAACACCATTTCTTAGAATGTGTTTATGCAAAGTCAAAAATAAAAAATAAAACTACTTGCACTTTTCAACCTGCACAATTTCTGGACACCCTAAATTCCATACGCTTAACCGTCCCATCAAACAAATGGACCAATTGACTAGTAGGTACAATAGCAAGATGATCATTTGAACTGCTAATAAAGGATTTTTTCTGAAATCGACAAAAATAAGAAAAAATATCTGTATGTATGAATAATGAATTGATAACTATTTTTTTTTAATGTTTCAAGCTTTATCAAAGCTGCTTGTTTCAACCATGCCATCGTAAAGATCAGTTTTAGAAACAGCTGAAGAAGAAACCATTTCAAAACTGTTCAAAATAATCAGGTAGCTCCTTTTTCAAGAGAATGTGAAAACCATCACCTGATGGAGATAAAACATTCCAATATTTTTATAGGAGAAGTTATCGCATAATTGGTTTGAGGAAACATAATTAAGTACAGTTTGACATAATACTCTTCTTCATATATCATAGAGATCCTATAAGCAACAATGAGAGAATTCCAGTGCAATAAATAGTTTGCAATAATATATTACTTTATGTTTGAATAACCTTTGTAAATATCATTGGTATAGTATATTCGGATATTTTTCTTATTTTTTGAAGTGGTTTGTCGATTCCAGAAAAGATCCCTATTTATTCAGGGTGAAATAATTTATTTCTAAAGCTAGATAATAAAGTCATTTAAAGGTTCACTGCAGACATTTAAAGGTTCACTGCAGACATTTAAAGGTTCACTGCAGTCATTTAAAGGTTCACATCAGTCATTCAAAGGTTCACTGCAGTCATTTAAAGGTTCACTGCAGACATTTAAAGGTTCACTGCAGACATTTAAAGGTTCACTGCAGTCATTTAAAGATTCACTCCAATCATTCAAAGGTTCACTGCAGTCATTTAAAGGTTCACTCCAGTCATTCAAAGGTTCACTGCAGTCATTTAAAGGTTCACTGCTGTCATTTAAAGGTTCACTGCAGTCATTTAAAGGTACACAGCAGTCATTTAAAGGTTCACTGCAGTCATTTAAAGATTCACTGCAGTTATTTAATGGTTCACTGCAGTCATTTAAAGGTTCACAGCAGTCATTTAAAGATTCACTGCAGTCATTTAAAGGTTCACAGAAGTCATTTAAAGGTTCACAGCAGTCATTTAAAGGTTCACAGTAGTCATTTAAAGGTTCACAGCAGTCATTTAAAGGTTCACTGCAGTCATTTAAAGATTCACTGCAGTTATTTAATGGTTCACTGCAGTCATTTAAAGGTTCACAGCAGTCATTTAAAGGTTCACTGCAGTCATTTAAAGGTTCACTGCAGTCATTTAAAGGTTCACTGCAGTCATTTAAAGGTTCACTGCAGTCATTTAAAGATTCACTGCAGTTATTTAATGATTCGCTGCAGTCATTTAAAGGTTCACTCCAGTCATTCAAAGGTTCACTGCAGTCATTTGAAGGTTCACTGCAGTCATTTGAAGGTTCACTGCAGTTATTTAAAGGTTCACTGCAGTCATTTAAAGAATCAGTGCAGTTATTTAAAGGCTCACTGCAGTCATTTAAAGGTTCACTGCAGTCATTTAAAGATTCACTGCAGTTATGTAAAGGTTCACAGCAGTCATTTAAAGGTTCACTGCAGTCATTTAAAGGTTCACAGCAGTCATTTAAAGGTTCACTGCAGTCATTTAAAGATTCACTGCAGCTATTTAATGGTTCACTGCAGTCATTTAAAGATTCACAGCAGTCATTTAAAGGTTCACTGCAGTCATTTAAAGGTTCACTGCAGTCATTTAAAGATTCACTGCAGTTATTTAATGATTCGCTGCAGTCATTTAAAGGTTCACTCCAGTCATTCAAAGGTTCACTGCAGTCATTTGAAGGTTCACTGCAGTCATTTAAAGGTTCACTGCAGTTATTTAAAGGTTCACTGCAGTCATTTAAAGGTTCAGTGCAGTTATTTAAAGGTTCACTGCAGTCATTTAAAGGTTCACTGCAGTAATTTAAAGGTTCACAGCAGTCATTTAAAGGTTCACTGCAGTCATTTAAAGATTCACTGCAGCTATTTAATGGTTCACTGCAGTTATTTAAAGGTTCACAGCAGTCATTTAAAGATTCACTGCAGTCATTTAAAGGTTCACAGCAGTCATTTAAAGGTTCACTGCAGTCATTTAAAGATTCACTGCAGCTATTTAATGGTTCACTGCAGTCATTTAAAGGTTCACTGCAGTCATTTAAAGGTTCACTGCAGTCATTTAAAGATTCACTGCAGTCATTTAAAGGTTCACAGCAGTCATTTAAAGGTTCACTGCAGTCATTTAATGGTTCACAGCATTCATTTAAAGGTTCACTGCAGTCATTTAAAGGTTCACTGCCGTCATTTGAAGGTTCACTGTATTTATTTAAAGGTTCACTTCAGTCATTTAAAGGTTCATTGCAGTCATTTAATGGTTCACAGCAGTCATTTAAAGGTTCACTGCAGTCATTTAAAGGTTCACAGCAGTCATTTAAAGTTTCACAGCAGTCATTTAAAGGTTCACTGCAGTCATTTAAAGATTCATAGTAGTCATTTAAAGGTTCACAGCAGTCATTTAAAGGTTCACAAGTCATTTAAAGGTTCACAGCAGTCATTTAAAGGTTCACAGTAGTCATTTAAAGGTTCACAGCAGTCATTTAAAGGTTCACAGCAGTCATTTAAAGGTTCACAGTAGTCATTTAAAAGTTCACAGCAGTCATTTAAAGTTTCACTGCAGTCATTTAAAGGTTCACAGCAGTCATTTAAAGGTTCACAGCAGTCATTTAAAGGTTCACAGTAGTCAATTAAAGGTTCACAGCAGTCATTTAAAGGTTCACTGCAGTTATTTAATGGTTCACTGCAGTTGTTTAAAGGTTCACAGCAGTCATTTAAAGGTTCACTGCAGATATTTAAAGGTTCACTGCAGTCATTTAAAGGTTCACTTCAGTTATTTAATGGTTCACTGCAGTCATTTAAAGGTTCACTGCAGTCATTCAAAGGTTCACAACAGTCATTTAAAGATTCACTGCAGTTATTTAATGGTTCACTGCAGTTATTTAAAGGTTCACTGCAGTTATTTAAAGGTTCACAGCAGTCATTTAAAGGTTCGCTGCAGATATTTAAAGGTTCACAGCAGTCATTTAAAGGTTCACTGCAGTTATTTAAAGGTTCACAGCAGTCATTTAAAGGTTCACTGCAGATATTTAAAGGTTCACTGCAGTCATTTAAAGGTTCACTGCAGTCATTTAAAGGTTCACTGCAGTCATTTAAAGGTTCACTGCAGTCATTTAAAGGTTCACTGCAGTCATTTAAAGGTTCACTGCAGTCATTTAAAGGTTCACTGCAGTCATTTAAAGGTTCACTGCAGTTATTTAAAGGTTCACTGCAGATATTTAAAGGTTCACTGCAGTCATTTAAAGGTTCACTGCAGTCATTTAAAGGTTCACTGCAGTTATTTAAAGGTTCACAGCAGTCATTTAAAGATTCACTGCAGTCATTTAAAGGTTCACAGCAGTCATTTAAAGGTTCACTGCAGTCATTTAAAGATTCACTGCAGCTATTTAATGGTTCACTGCAGTCATTTAAAGGTTCACTGCAGTCATTTAAAGGTTCACTGCAGTCATTTAAAGATTCACTGCAGTCATTTAAAGGTTCACAGCAGTCATTTAAAGGTTCACTGCAGTCATTTAATGGTTCACAGCAGTCATTTAAAGGTTCACTGCTGTCATTTAAAGGTTCACTGCAGTCATTTGAAGGTTCACTGTAGTTATTTAAAGGTTCACTTCAGTCATTTAAAGGTTCATTGCAGTCATTTAATGGTTCACAGCAGTCATTTAAAGGTTCACTGCAGTCATTTAAAGGTTCACAGCAGTCATTTAAAGTTTCACAGCAGTCATTTAAAGGTTCACTGCAGTCATTTAAAGATTCATAGTAGTCATTTAAAGGTTCACAGCAGTCATTTAAAGGTTCACAAGTCATTTAAAGGTTCACAGCAGTCATTTAAAGGTTCACAGTAGTCATTTAAAGGTTCACAGCAGTCATTTAAAGGTTCACAGCAGTCATTTAAAGGTTCACAGTAGTCATTTAAAGGTTCACAGCAGTCATTTAAAGTTTCACTGCAGTCATTTAAAGGTTCACAGCAGTCATTTAAAGGTTCACAGCAGTCATTTAAAGGTTCACAGTAGTCAATTAAAGGTTCACAGCAGTCATTTAAAGGTTCACTGCAGTTATTTAAAGGTTCACAGCAGTCATTTAAAGGTTCACTGCAGTCATTTAAAGATTCACTGCAGCTATTTAATGGTTCACTGCAGTCATTTAAAGGTTCACAGCAGTCATTTAAAGATTCACTGCAGTCATTTAAAGGTTCACTGCAGTCATTTAAAGATTCACTGCAGTTATTTAATGATTCGCTGCAGTCATTTAAAGGTTCACTCCAGTCATTCAAAGGTTCACTGCAGTCATTTGAAGGTTCACTGCAGTCATTTAAAGGTTCACTGCAGTTATTTAAAGGTTCACTGCAGTCATTTAAAGGTTCAGTGCAGTTATTTAAAGGTTCACTGCAGTCATTTAAAGGTTCACTGCAGTCATTTAAAGATTCACTGCAGTTATTTAAAGGTTCACAGCAGTCATTTAAAGGTTCACTGCAGTAATTTAAAGGTTCACAGCAGTCATTTAAAGGTTCACTGCAGTCATTTAAAGATTCACTGCAGCTATTTAATGGTTCACTGCAGTTATTTAAAGGTTCACAGCAGTCATTTAAAGATTCACTGCAGTCATTTAAAGGTTCACAGCAGTCATTTAAAGGTTCACTGCAGTCATTTAAAGATTCACTGCAGCTATTTAATGGTTCACTGCAGTCATTTAAAGGTTCACTGCAGTCATTTAAAGGTTCACTGCAGTCATTTAAAGATTCACTGCAGTCATTTAAAGGTTCACAGCAGTCATTTAAAGGTTCACTGCAGTCATTTGAAGGTTCACTGTAGTTATTTAAAGGTTCACTTCAGTCATTTAAAGGTTCATTGCAGTCATTTAATGGTTCACAGCAGTCATTTAAAGGTTCACTGCAGTCATTTAAAGGTTCACAGCAGTCATTTAAAGTTTCACAGCAGTCATTTAAAGGTTCACTGCAGTCATTTAAAGATTCATACTAGTCATTTAAAGGTTCACTGCAGTCATTTAAAGGTTCATAAGTCATTTAAAGGTTCACAGCAGTCATTTAAAGGTTCACAGTAGTCATTTAAAGGTTCACAGCAGTCATTTAAAGGTTCACAGCAGTCATTTAAAGGTTCACAGTAGTCATTTAAAAGTTCACAGCAGTCATTTAAAGTTTCACTGCAGTCATTTAAAGGTTCACAGCAGTCATTTAAAGGTTCACAGCAGTCATTTAAAGGTTCACAGTAGTCAATTAAAGGTTCACAGCAGTCATTTAAAGGTTCACTGCAGTTATTTAATGGTTCACTGCAGTTGTTTAAAGGTTCACAGCAGTCATTTAAAGGTTCACTGCAGATATTTAAAGGTTCACTGCAGTCATTTAAAGGTTCACTTCAGTTATTTAATGGTTCACTGCAGTCATTTAAAGATTCACTGCAGTCATTTAAAGGTTCACTGCAGTCATTTAAAGGTTCACAACAGTCATTTAAAGATTCACTGCAGTTATTTAATGGTTCACTGCAGTTATTTAAAGGTTCACTGCAGTTATTTAAAGGTTCACAGCAGTCATTTAAAGGTTCGCTGCAGATATTTAAAGGTTCACAGCAGTCATTTAAAGGTTCACTGCAGTTATTTAAAGGTTCACAGCAGTCATTTAAAGGTTCACTGCAGATATTTAAAGGTTCACTGCAGTCATTTAAAGGTTCACTGCAGTCATTTAAAGGTTCACTGCAGTCATTTAAAGGTTCACTGCAGTCATTTAAAGGTTCACTGCAGTCATTTAAAGGTTCACTGCAGTCATTTAAAGGTTCACTGCAGTTATTTAAAGGTTCACTGCAGATATTTAAAGGTTCACTGCAGTCATTTAAAGGTTCACTGCAGTCATTTAAAGGTTCACTGCAGTTATTTAAAGGTTCACAGCAGTCATTTAAAGATTCACTGCAGTCATTTAAAGGTTCACAGCAGTCATTTAAAGGTTCACTGCAGTCATTTAAAGATTCACTGCAGCTATTTAATGGTTCACTGCAGTCATTTAAAGGTTCACTGCAGTCATTTAAAGGTTCACTGCTGTCATTTAAAGATTCACTGCAGTCATTTAAAGGTTCACAGCAGTCATTTAAAGGTTCACTGCAGTCATTTAATGGTTCACAGCAGTCATTTAAAGGTTCACTGCAGTCATTTAAAGGTTCACTGCAGTCATTTGAAGGTTCACTGTAGTTATTTAAAGGTTCACTTCAGTCATTTAAAGGTTCATTGCAGTCATTTAATGGTTCACAGCAGTCATTTAAAGGTTCACTGCAGTCATTTAAAGGTTCACAGCAGTCATTTAAAGTTTCACAGCAGTCATTTAAAGGTTCACTGCAGTCATTTAAAGATTAATAGTAGTCATTTAAAGGTTCACAGCAGTCATTTAAAGGTTCACAAGTCATTTAAAGGTTCACAGCAGTCATTTAAAGGTTCACAGTAGTCATTTAAAGGTTCACAGCAGTCATTTAAAGGTTCACAGCAGTCATTTAAAGGTTCACAGTAGTCATTTAAAGGTTCACAGCAGTCATTTAAAGTTTCACTGCAGTCATTTAAAGGTTCACAGCAGTCATTTAAAGGTTCACAGCAGTCATTTAAAGGTTCACAGTAGTCAATTAAAGGTTCACAGCAGTCATTTAAAGGTTCACTGCAGTTATTTAATGGTTCACTGCAGTTGTTTAAAGGTTCACAGCAGTCATTTAAAGGTTCACTGCAGATATTTAAAGGTTCACTGCAGTCATTTAAAGGTTCACTTCAGTTATTTAATGGTTCACTGCAGTCATTTAAAGGTTCACTGCAGTCATTTAAAGGTTCACAACAGTCATTTAAAGATTCACTGCAGTTATTTAATGGTTCACTGCAGTTATTTAAAGGTTCACTGCAGTTATTTAAAGGTTCACAGCAGTCATTTAAAGGTTCACTGCAGATATTTAAAGGTTCACAGCAGTCATTTAAAGGTTCACAGCAGTCATTTAAAGGTTCACAGTAGTCAATTAAAGGTTCACAGCAGTCATTTAAAGGTTCACTGCAGTTATTTAATGGTTCACTGCAGTTGTTTAAAGGTTCACAGCAGTCATTTAAAGGTTCACTGCAGATATTTAAAGGTTCACTGCAGTCATTTGAAGGTTCACTGTAGTTATTTAAAGGTTCACTTCAGTCATTTAAAGGTTCATTGCAGTCATTTAATGGTTCACAGCAGTCATTTAAAGGTTCACTGCAGTCATTTAAAGGTTCACAGCAGTCATTTAAAGTTTCACAGCAGTCATTTAAAGGTTCACTGCAGTCATTTAAAGATTCATACTAGTCATTTAAAGGTTCACTGCAGTCATTTAAAGGTTCATAAGTCATTTAATGGTTCACAGCATTCATTTAAAGGTTCACTGCAGTCATTTAAAGGTTCACTGCAGTCATTTGAAGGTTCACTGTAGTTATTTAAAGGTTCACTTCAGTCATTTAAAGGTTCATTGCAGTCATTTAATGGTTCACAGCAGTCATTTAAAGGTTCACTGCAGTCATTTAAAGGTTCACAGCAGTCATTTAAAGTTTCACAGCAGTCATTTAAAGGTTCACTGCAGTCATTTAAAGATTCATACTAGTCATTTAAAGGTTCACTGCAGTCATTTAAAGGTTCATAAGTCATTTAAAGGTTCACAGCAGTCATTTAAAGGTTCACAGTAGTCATTTAAAGGTTCACAGCAGTCATTTAAAGGTTCACAGCAGTCATTTAAAGGTTCACAGTAGTCATTTAAAAGTTCACAGCAGTCATTTAAAGTTTCACTGCAGTCATTTAAAGGTTCACAGCAGTCATTTAAAGGTTCACAGCAGTCATTTAAAGGTTCACAGTAGTCAATTAAAGGTTCACAGCAGTCATTTAAAGGTTCACTGCAGTTATTTAATGGTTCACTGCAGTTGTTTAAAGGTTCACAGCAGTCATTTAAAGGTTCACTGCAGATATTTAAAGGTTCACTGCAGTCATTTAAAGGTTCACTTCAGTTATTTAATGGTTCACTGCAGTCATTTAAAGATTCACTGCAGTCATTTAAAGGTTCACTGCAGTCATTTAAAGGTTCACAACAGTCATTTAAAGATTCACTGCAGTTATTTAATGGTTCACTGCAGTTATTTAAAGGTTCACTGCAGTTATTTAAAGGTTCACAGCAGTCATTTAAAGGTTCGCTGCAGATATTTAAAGGTTCACAGCAGTCATTTAAAGGTTCACTGCAGTTATTTAAAGGTTCACAGCAGTCATTTAAAGGTTCACTGCAGATATTTAAAGGTTCACTGCAGTCATTTAAAGGTTCACTGCAGTCATTTAAAGGTTCACTGCAGTCATTTAAAGGTTCACTGCAGTCATTTAAAGGTTCACTGCAGTCATTTAAAGGTTCACTGCAGTCATTTAAAGGTTCACTGCAGTCATTTAAAGGTTCACTGCAGTTATTTAAAGGTTCACTGCAGATATTTAAAGGTTCACTGCAGTCATTTAAAGGTTCACTGCAGTCATTTAAAGGTTCACTGCAGTTATTTAAAGGTTCACAGCAGTCATTTAAAGATTCACTGCAGTCATTTAAAGGTTCACAGCAGTCATTTAAAGGTTCACTGCAGTCATTTAAAGATTCACTGCAGCTATTTAATGGTTCACTGCAGTCATTTAAAGGTTCACTGCAGTCATTTAAAGGTTCACTGCTGTCATTTAAAGATTCACTGCAGTCATTTAAAGGTTCACAGCAGTCATTTAAAGGTTCACTGCAGTCATTTAATGGTTCACAGCAGTCATTTAAAGGTTCACTGCAGTCATTTAAAGGTTCACTGCAGTCATTTGAAGGTTCACTGTAGTTATTTAAAGGTTCACTTCAGTCATTTAAAGGTTCATTGCAGTCATTTAATGGTTCACAGCAGTCATTTAAAGGTTCACTGCAGTCATTTAAAGGTTCACAGCAGTCATTTAAAGTTTCACAGCAGTCATTTAAAGGTTCACTGCAGTCATTTAAAGATTCATAGTAGTCATTTAAAGGTTCACAGCAGTCATTTAAAGGTTCACAAGTCATTTAAAGGTTCACAGCAGTCATTTAAAGGTTCACAGTAGTCATTTAAAGGTTCACAGCAGTCATTTAAAGGTTCACAGCAGTCATTTAAAGGTTCACAGTAGTCATTTAAAGGTTCACAGCAGTCATTTAAAGTTTCACTGCAGTCATTTAAAGGTTCACAGCAGTCATTTAAAGGTTCACAGCAGTCATTTAAAGGTTCACAGTAGTCAATTAAAGGTTCACAGCAGTCATTTAAAGGTTCACTGCAGTTATTTAATGGTTCACTGCAGTTGTTTAAAGGTTCACAGCAGTCATTTAAAGGTTCACTGCAGATATTTAAAGGTTCACTGCAGTCATTTGAAGGTTCACTGTAGTTATTTAAAGGTTCACTTCAGTCATTTAAAGGTTCATTGCAGTCATTTAATGGTTCACAGCAGTCATTTAAAGGTTCACTGCAGTCATTTAAAGGTTCACAGCAGTCATTTAAAGTTTCACAGCAGTCATTTAAAGGTTCACTGCAGTCATTTAAAGATTCATACTAGTCATTTAAAGGTTCACTGCAGTCATTTAAAGGTTCATAAGTCATTTAATGGTTCACAGCATTCATTTAAAGGTTCACTGCAGTCATTTAAAGGTTCACTGCAGTCATTTGAAGGTTCACTGTAGTTATTTAAAGGTTCACTTCAGTCATTTAAAGGTTCATTGCAGTCATTTAATGGTTCACAGCAGTCATTTAAAGGTTCACTGCAGTCATTTAAAGGTTCACAGCAGTCATTTAAAGTTTCACAGCAGTCATTTAAAGGTTCACTGCAGTCATTTAAAGATTCATACTAGTCATTTAAAGGTTCACTGCAGTCATTTAAAGGTTCATAAGTCATTTAAAGGTTCACAGCAGTCATTTAAAGGTTCACAGTAGTCATTTAAAGGTTCACAGCAGTCATTTAAAGGTTCACAGCAGTCATTTAAAGGTTCACAGTAGTCATTTAAAAGTTCACAGCAGTCATTTAAAGTTTCACTGCAGTCATTTAAAGGTTCACAGCAGTCATTTAAAGGTTCACAGCAGTCATTTAAAGGTTCACAGTAGTCAATTAAAGGTTCACAGCAGTCATTTAAAGGTTCACTGCAGTTATTTAATGGTTCACTGCAGTTGTTTAAAGGTTCACAGCAGTCATTTAAAGGTTCACTGCAGATATTTAAAGGTTCACTGCAGTCATTTAAAGGTTCACTTCAGTTATTTAATGGTTCACTGCAGTCATTTAAAGATTCACTGCAGTCATTTAAAGGTTCACTGCAGTCATTTAAAGGTTCACAACAGTCATTTAAAGATTCACTGCAGTTATTTAATGGTTCACTGCAGTTATTTAAAGGTTCACTGCAGTTATTTAAAGGTTCACAGCAGTCATTTAAAGGTTCGCTGCAGATATTTAAAGGTTCACAGCAGTCATTTAAAGGTTCACTGCAGTTATTTAAAGGTTCACAGCAGTCATTTAAAGGTTCACTGCAGATATTTAAAGGTTCACTGCAGTCATTTAAAGGTTCACTGCAGTCATTTAAAGGTTCACTGCAGTCATTTAAAGGTTCACTGCAGTCATTTAAAGGTTCACTGCAGTCATTTAAAGGTTCACTGCAGTCATTTAAAGGTTCACTGCAGTCATTTAAAGGTTCACTGCAGTTATTTAAAGGTTCACTGCAGATATTTAAAGGTTCACTGCAGTCATTTAAAGGTTCACTGCAGTCATTTAAAGGTTCACTGCAGTTATTTAAAGGTTCACAGCAGTCATTTAAAGATTCACTGCAGTCATTTAAAGGTTCACAGCAGTCATTTAAAGGTTCACTGCAGTCATTTAAAGATTCACTGCAGCTATTTAATGGTTCACTGCAGTCATTTAAAGGTTCACTGCAGTCATTTAAAGGTTCACTGCTGTCATTTAAAGATTCACTGCAGTCATTTAAAGGTTCACAGCAGTCATTTAAAGGTTCACTGCAGTCATTTAATGGTTCACAGCAGTCATTTAAAGGTTCACTGCAGTCATTTAAAGGTTCACTGCAGTCATTTGAAGGTTCACTGTAGTTATTTAAAGGTTCACTTCAGTCATTTAAAGGTTCATTGCAGTCATTTAATGGTTCACAGCAGTCATTTAAAGGTTCACTGCAGTCATTTAAAGGTTCACAGCAGTCATTTAAAGTTTCACAGCAGTCATTTAAAGGTTCACTGCAGTCATTTAAAGATTCATAGTAGTCATTTAAAGGTTCACAGCAGTCATTTAAAGGTTCACAAGTCATTTAAAGGTTCACAGCAGTCATTTAAAGGTTCACAGTAGTCATTTAAAGGTTCACAGCAGTCATTTAAAGGTTCACAGCAGTCATTTAAAGGTTCACAGTAGTCATTTAAAGGTTCACAGCAGTCATTTAAAGTTTCACTGCAGTCATTTAAAGGTTCACAGCAGTCATTTAAAGGTTCACAGCAGTCATTTAAAGGTTCACAGTAGTCAATTAAAGGTTCACAGCAGTCATTTAAAGGTTCACTGCAGTTATTTAATGGTTCACTGCAGTTGTTTAAAGGTTCACAGCAGTCATTTAAAGGTTCACTGCAGATATTTAAAGGTTCACTGCAGTCATTTAAAGGTTCACTTCAGTTATTTAATGGTTCACTGCAGTCATTTAAAGGTTCACTGCAGTCATTTAAAGGTTCACAACAGTCATTTAAAGATTCACTGCAGTTATTTAATGGTTCACTGCAGTTATTTAAAGGTTCACTGCAGTTATTTAAAGGTTCACAGCAGTCATTTAAAGGTTCACTGCAGATATTTAAAGGTTCACAGCAGTCATTTAAAGGTTCACAGCAGTCATTTAAAGGTTCACAGTAGTCAATTAAAGGTTCACAGCAGTCATTTAAAGGTTCACTGCAGTTATTTAATGGTTCACTGCAGTTGTTTAAAGGTTCACAGCAGTCATTTAAAGGTTCACTGCAGATATTTAAAGGTTCACTGCAGTCATTTAAAGGTTCACTTCAGTTATTTAATGGTTCACTGCAGTCATTTAAAGGTTCACTGCAGTCATTTAAAGGTTCACAACAGTCATTTAAAGATTCACTGCAGTTATTTAATGGTTCACTGCAGTTATTTAAAGGTTCACTGCAGTTATTTAAAGGTTCACAGCAGTCATTTAAAGGTTCACTGCAGATATTTAAAGGTTCACAGCAGTCATTTAAAGGTTCACTGCAGTTATTTAAAGGTTCACAGCAGTCATTTAAAGGTTCACTGCAGATATTTAAAGGTTCACTGCAGTCATTTAAAGGTTCACTGCAGTCATTTAAAGGTTCACTGCAGTCATTTAAAGGTTCACTGCAGTCATTTAAAGGTTCACTGCAGTCATTTAAAGGTTCACTGCAGTCATTTAAAGGTTCACTGCAGTCATTTAAAGGTTCACTGCAGTCATTTAAAGGTTCACTGCAGTCATTTAAAGGTTCACTGCAGTTATTTAAAGGTTCACTGCAGATATTTAAAGGTTCACTGCAGTCATTTAAAGGTTCACTGCAGTCATTTAAAGGTTCACTGCAGTCATTTAAAGGTTCACTGCAGTCATTTAAAGGTTCACTGCAGTCATTTAAAGGTTCACTGCAGTCATTTAAAGGTTCACTGCAGTCATTTAAAGGTTCACTGCAGTCATTTAAAGGTTCACTGCAGTCATTTAAAGGTTCACTGCAGTCATTTAAAGGTTCACTGCAGTCATTTAAAGGTTCACTGCAGTCATTTAAAGGTTCACTGCAGTCATTTAAAGGTTCACTGCAGTCATTTAAAGGTTCACTGCAGTCATTTAAAAGTTCATTGCAGTCATATAAAGGTTCACTGCAGTCATTTAAAGGTTCACTGCAGTCATTTAAAGGTTCACTGCAGTCATTTAAAGGTTCACTGCAGTCATATAAAGGTTCACTGCAGTCATTTTAAGGTTCACTGCAGTCATTTAAAGGTTCACTCCAGCAACATCATATATAAAGCCAATTGATGTTTTCACTCATTCATTTCGTGCATGGTGGCGCTGTCTCTTTTCATTGGCTATCATTCTGATCATAATTGTGTTATCGCAACATATTATACTGATAAAAATCTCTTAATTTCGATTGAAAAACTGAAAGAGACATTTCAAACATTTCAGTCGAATGTACATTTACTGAAGTATGCTATATCAGTTGTATAATATAGTGATGAGGTATAGTATTCACTGTAGTATGCTATATCAGTTGTATAATATAGTGATGAGGTATAGTATTCAAGGGATGTGACTCCTAATAGAAATAATATAAGTTAAATTGAGTAGCAAGTATGACATACACCTAAAAGTTATTATTTTGATGAATACACTTTTATTAAACTAAATGAGCAATCATGTTTCTTTTGCAAATTTATATGTTTTAGCATTGTTATATTACATATAAATTTGTTAGCAGTTTATGCATTATTTTAGTCATTATAAGTCTGAAGTACTATTAGCCATTAATTGTTTAACTATTTACTATAAAAAAGCTTCATTTAATAACAAAGCAAATAAATAAAACCCGAAAACTTTTTACATCGCATTTTGAGTATAAAAAAATAACCTCAAATTTCTCAACGCAATCAAAATTTTTTCAGTTTAAAGCTGCAAAATTATTCACATTTCACACAACTTTCACTTTTCAAAAAATGCCACTAACAAACTGCTTTACTATCAACAAAGAATGGATGCAGAAAAGCTACTCAGTGCTGAATTAAAATAACGCAGGCATGGTCTTTATCGTATGCTACCATTATGTTACTAGTTTTTAATAAGTTTGTGACAATATGCGTTCAAAATCATAGATCTTAAGAATATCACAGACGAAATGAAATGGTATCGAGTACTATATACCGCTTAATTAGAACCATTGAATAGTTTTTAATTCAATCAGTTTATAATATTTTCAGGATCTATGATTTTAAAAGCATATTGTCAGAGCCTTAGTTATTAATTACTGAATTATATCAGGAAGTCCTTCCATTCATAGGTATAATAGATACTATATGGCAGTATGTGTTATGCCTATGAATAAAAGTACTTGCTGATATTATACAGGGTGACCCACAAAAAAGTGTACCAAAGTTCGAACTAATATAAATATTGTACACGTATAATCTTAAGCAATGACGGTGGTAGAATGGATACACGAAAGATTGTATTTTAAAATTTACTTCAACTCATTTTATAACTACTTATAAATATGATATTCATATTAATTCTGAGTTGGGTACACTTTTTTGTGGGTCACCCTGTACAGTGTATAGGTTTTACCTTTGCAATAGAATTATGACTCGGTACATTTCCTAATGTAAACCAACCTATAGTATATAAACTTCATTATAACGTCATTAACGACGCCCGTCGTAAATGACGGCCGTCGAAAAAGCCCTCCGTGTGAAGGTAGCCCTATTCAAGGTTCATTCACAGACTGGTAAGTGACATACAAATATCTCCTATATAGTAACAACATCTAGGGTAAAGAAAAACATATGAGATTGTTATATACTCTATTCTTTCTTCGCTTTTCATTATGTTTTATGTTAAGCTAATATTAACAATAAAAGAAAACTTTCTTTATAAACTTATATAATGCTTAGTTCGTTTTTTTAATAATTATATCCAATGCAAAATATACTGTTTTTAACTAGATAAATGAATGAAATTGAAGAGATTAATAGTATAGTGAATAAATAAAACGAAATGTACAAATAATAATTGGAGGAGGTGGAACTGGCCTATTTTATGAAATTGCTAGAAACCGCTACAGGATAATAATTAGAAATTAAAGTATACTTGATATACAGAGCCATAACTGAAATATTTAATATTTCTATTCAGAAATAGATTGCAATAAAATAATTATGTGAACGTCCAAAAAAATAAAAGCCTTTTCATAATCATTACAAAAACTGAGAGTTTTATACTTCCCAGCATGTGGTGATTATCAGTAATTTCTTCTCCAAATATGTGTTGGTAATCTAGACGTTATATTACCTCAGTATATTTTCCATTCAGGGCGATAAAGTTTGTTGTCTAACTTTCAAACTCTAACTATGCAAAATATTGCCCATCCTTCACCCATTACTATTTTTTGTGACGGAATGCCATAGCACTCTCACTATCTCAGCATCGTAATTGCCTGCCTCATTGCGTGCTACTTTCTTCCCCCTACGAGCCAGTCTTTCAAAGTTCACTGCGATGAAATGGAGAGGAGTAATTTGCTCTGATGATTGGGTGGATTGAGGGAGAGAGTAGAATGTCTCAAATACAAGAGCAGTTTTAATTGTCTGACGCAAATATATCTTAAAATATTAATAATTCAATTAAAAAATCATAAACTGGTCAAAAATCGGTGTGCAGACGTTTCCTCGATAACATTTCGTCAACAGGACAATTCGTCGAAAAGACAATTCGTCGATAGAAATTTCGTCGATAGACAATTTGTCGAAAGAACAATTCATCGATAGACATTTCGTCAATAGACATTTCGTCGAAAGGACATTTCGTCGAAAGGACATTTCGTCGATAGACATTTCGTCAATAGACATTTCGTCGAAAGGACATTTCGTCGATAGACATTTCGTCGAAAGGACATTTCGTTGATAGACAATTCGTCGATATACATTTCGTTGATAGACATTTCGTCGAAAGGATGTTTCGTCGATAGACATTTCGTCGAAAGGATGTTTCGTCGATAGACATTTTGTCGATAGATATCTCGTCGACAGGACGTTATATTAACAAAACGTTTCGTCGATAAAATTTAATAAAGGGGATATTAACACTCTCATCATAAACAGGAGTTTATGTAGTTTGTTCTATCCGCTGGTTTGTTGTACTGCACACATTTTTATTGTTTAATACCCTGGTAGAGGGACCACCATACACATATATTACAGTGTGTAAATACCCCCTTTACGAAAATTTGCCGATGAAACGTCTTGTCGACGAAACGTACTGTCGACGAAATGTTCAGTCAACAATGTGTCCTGTCGACAAAAAGGTAACCAAAAACTCTGAAACAAAAAATTCTTGTGAATTCATTTAAACTTAGTTGTGACTTTAAATAAGTTTGCAGTCTGTTCATTCATGTATACATTACTTATACATTTTATTGAGCAATTATAAAGTAAATCCAATAGTACTGTGAATTTACCACTCCGGCTGTTTTTCCTTTTTCTTATCAATTTGGCTTTGTTTCGTCACTCAACCTACTTACGAACAAATGGTAGAAAGAGTGATTTTCTCCCTACAATTACAACAGGTATTTCTGGTAGATGATACCTGTGTGTTAATTGAAGAAATTACAGAGCACTAAAACAGCTTTTATGACTCACTACGGTAGAAAAATACTCTCACAAAAGAAAAAGTCTGGCTTGACATTTACCACTTCTATGTTACTTAGATCTGAAATATAGAAATTATAGAAATTTCACAGATTGCAGAAAGAGAAACCATATGGTTACTAAATTACAATTAGTCACAGGTAACTTGCATCAGTATTTTTTGTCAATACTCAGTTTAATTATGGAAAACATTGTTGTAACATTTATGAATTTAAAACAAGTTAGGTTGCATGACATTGGCATCGTAGTATAGTGGTGAAAAGAATATGGAAAATTAGTTATTGTATGAATGTTCTTCACCGTAAGAGTTCATCCCTAGCGGAATATTATTTGTATTGACTGTAAATAGATATTGTATAAATATTCTTCACCGTAAGAGTTCATCCCTAGTGGAATATTATTTGTATTGACTGTAAATAGATATTGTATGAATGTTCTTCACGGTAAGAGTTCATCTCTAGTGGAATATTATTTGTATTGACTGTAAATAGATATTGTATGAATGTTCTTCACCGTAAGAGTTCATCCCTAGTGGAATATTATTTGTATTGACTGTAAATATATATTATATAATTCATCCCTATAGAGATATATTATCATCGTATTCCAATGCCTAAATAATCTATTGTATACCTCGATTAATATTACCAATGAGCTTATTCCTTTCGAAATTGGAAAGCTGTTCAGTAACCTTTAGAACATTTTCCAATACGCGTCTCTATCAGTAAATCAAAATCATATTGTACGCCATTTCTCAAACTCAGCGCTGGCAATATCATCGAAGGAGATTTATGTTCATAATTGGATACGTGCCATTACTGGAGACGTACAGAACGTAGCGAACGTGATGATAGAACAGGCGTACCATCGGGTAACTAAGTCCTGTTCACGGCACCATTTCAACATATAGCAACTTGCTATGTAAGTGTCCCTAGTTAGTTAGTAGCATATAAATGGTAAGAGTCTACAGATTTAGTACCTAAGTCAGGTACGAGGGGTAGATAGGCTTAAAACTTTTTTGACTGATGGTACTGATCTACCAAAACAAAATATTTATTAAACCAATGCTGAGATTTAATAAGAAATATTGTAATTGAAAATTGACTGCCAGTTTCTTTTCACTCTAATAGAAAGAAAAGAGAAATGAAGTAAATAATCACAGTGTTTCGTAGAGGTTCGTCCGGATTGCTGAACAGTGTTGGAACTACAGAAAAAATACTAAGGTAGAGGTACTGACTGTGTGGTTACTGAGGTAACAGTAGGTATTATTACCTCATTTACAATAGGGTACTTCGTTCCTATAGATAAAATAAATCCCGTAAGAAACAACAATTTATGTCTTGCGACTATTCTTATTTTCCAATCAAACTAATTTTGTACCTAACTCATGACGTCATCACTGCCCTTAAAGATACTGTACTCCTAACACTTCCATATAGTGTTAGTGCCTAGACTTAAGTCTTTTTATAAAATAAAGTACATATTTATGGATAACAGGTGGAACCCATGGGGTGCACATCCCCGGAAAAGCTTAGACGTGGGTACACTTTACTTGAAATTATTCTAAGACTCAAAATCTAGGTTGAGAAAATAATTCTAAATTATAAAAATCTTCTGGGGAAATAAAGGTATGCTCTTACATTTAAAACTAAAATAAAATAAATCGGTGAATTAATGAAGAAGTTATAGATGAGTTGGTGTCAGGAGCAACAACAATCATACCCTAGGTATTGAGCTGGACTTCGTTTTAGCTCAGCCCTAAAAGCCTCTGAGTTTACTAGGTCATAAAGCTTATACAGGCAGGCCCTGCTTTTATTTTACGACTTTGGAGTTCTTACGAATGGTAATAAGAGCGAAACATGACAAGTCATTATATAAATGTAACTCATTAAACATTTCGTTTTCTATGAGTTAGATTAAAAGAAAATGGTTTTGGGGCATCAGCTTATCGTATATTCAAATGATGAAATCTCTGTGATGAAAGTTCAAAGTAGCGAATGAATTAAAAGTATTAAAATTCAACCATAACCTAATTCTCATTCAGTATATGTGAGTAATTAGTTTAAGATACTTTGATTTATATAATTGTGTTGCATTAAACAAACAGTAATTTGAAGTAAATAATAGTAATTTAGGTAATTAAACAAACAAGTTCCAATTTATTGGTTGGTTCAACATTTTTAGATAAGCAAGAAAAAAGATCTCTCTACTCTTACGGTCCGAAAAAAATTTTGGTCTGTAAAACTAAACATGAATTTTTTTAAGAAAGTAGTGGCATAGTAAACAGAATAGTATAGTACCCCAGTTACATGTATTATTCAAATTTATTCTGGGTAGGCTGTGACGTCATGTATGTAAACAAGAGGTCACGTCATAGTAAACAGAATTGCTGTGGGTCACGTGGAATAGAGAATTAAGATGGCGGCCAACGCGACCGATCTGACTAATGATCTAATTATCTTGAATAAATCGTCTTCTTCAAGACTAAATATTTGTTACTATTTTGGGTGTAAAAAGACCAGTAGCAATTTCATCAACAGTCATTTTTTAATTTTCGTCCGTATGACTATAAAGATTGGATAATAGCATGCGGTAATGTGGAATTAAAAAAAAATATCACCGAAAACGTTATTTAACAAAAGTTGGGTGTGTTGCAGCCATCTTTTGTGTTTGTACTGTACGTACAAACGTACGCACCATTGTTGACATGTGACGTCACAGCCTACCGGGACACGCGTAATATCCCCCCTATAGCTCTGGGATACTATATATTCTCTGTACTGTGGTATATCAACATAACACTCTAATTACAACTTCCTATATTTTCAAACATTTAGGCTTGGAAGTATGATACACATTAATCAATATAACAAGCTCTTTTACTACTTTTATTTCTTATTCAGGAATGAAATTTATTCTAATTTTTATTCAAAATGGAAAGATCTTTCTAAGACAACAACATACTGTTAAAAGCATATTTATCTGAGATGATGTGGCGGGACCGCTTCGGTAAAGACTAAAGACCCATTCACAAAAATGTTCGATCACAGTGCTATGTTGTTTTTATGTATAACTTATCATGAAAAAAATTCAAATATTCAAGCATTTTGGAACGCAAATGTAAATCATGAAAAATCTCAGACCATAAAAGTAAATGAAGAAAAAGTAAAGAGATCCGTAAAATATATCCTAAGAAATATTATTTAACATTTATTTTAATTGGTGTCCATGATACCTGCAGGTATATAAATCAAAGTATCAAACTAATTACTCACCTGTACTGAGTGAGAATGAAGGTATTCTTAAATTGATGAATTCTAATACTTTTTACTCATTTGCAACTTTGATCTTTCATCACAGAGATTTGTGGTGGGTGAATTTAAGGTGAGGGAAATGAAGAAGCAGGAAGTTGTTGGTGGAGGAAGTGAAGGTGGGGGAAGAGAAGGTGGAGGAAGGAAAATGAATCACTTCCATGATACTCTGATGATAAGTAATAATATCCTTTAAGCGTAATACTGAATTATTACGCTAAGGCGAGGCCTCAAACCATTTTCTTTCAATCTAATTTATAGAAAATGAAGTGTTTAAGGAGTTACAATTATATAATAAATTGAGTCATACCTAGCTCTTATTATAATTTGTAAAATCTTGGTATTTATGAAGGCTATGGAGCAACTGACTCAAAAATAGTCAAATTATCAATTCATGTTTTTTTGGCTACAATTATTCTCGAACATTTTCTCTGTAATAATCTGAAAACAGAATAGCGAAAAACGTACCAGAACTGCTACAATCGTATGAAAATTGCAGCGTGGTCATCGCAGGTAAACCCCCTTTTCAAACTTTAGAAGCGTTTTTCTACCACATAAAGCTCTACCATTTAAAGCTCATTTCCTGAAGTGTTTCATATTTCAAAGAGTAGGGAAGCCGAATTTCGATTTTATTTTTTCATTTTTTACACAAAAAATTGGTAAATATATGAAAGGGAAATTGTGAATAATTAATATCACAATAACAGAGTTAGGAGTTATAGTTTCAAAGTGGTTTTCATTTCAGGTGAAATGGCGCAACTAATCAGCTTTGCAGCGGGAATTGGATTTGCATCTACTTTGACTGTACTGTACGGAGGAGCGATAGGGTAAGTGATAGGATAAGTGACAATAAACGCTATTAAACAATTAAAAATTAACTCAAAGCATTAACATCAAACCCCTAAAACACTCAGGTCCATCGCATACCCAACAAACATAACATCTAGAACACTTCATTTAACACAAACAACATGCCACAACATCGAAATGGGCGAAATACCAATACCCAACAAAGAGACAAATCTAGGTACATCTTACTGACTCATCTAGCTACTCTCACCCATAGCCAATACACTAGAAAGGATTCTCCTAAGCCCATACATCACTCACAACAGTCATCAACACGGTTTCAAAGCCAATGACTCACCCACCACAACACTGAGAGTCTACACTCTACATCATAAATGACATCATCACACAAGGTTTTATAACCTCAAAACCCCCACCAAAAATAACCGTATCGGTCACTTTGGACATATTTATAAGTCCTTCGACACGGTCAGCATGAACAACGGACCAAACTCCAAACACTGATGCATGAAAACAGGAGTACCACAAGGAGGCATCCTATCACTAACACTTTTCAACGGTGTTCGGACAATTCGTCCCCAGACAATTCATCTTCGGACAATTCGTCTTCGGACAATTCATCTCCGATTGATAATAAAAGAGATATAATTTATAATAAAGTATAATTTATGAAAGTGCATTCATTTAAATAGAGTTATTTTTTCAACAGAATAAGTGGTTGGTATAATGCACTTTTACCTTTTATTGATAATAATACAATAAAATTAATATATATATATAGGTACATTTTTTATTTTCAATAATATTTTTATTGAAAATAAAAGGACGGACTATCATTCTACTCGTCATTGAATGATTCGCTAAGTATAATTCATCCAAATTTGTGGGTTTTCATTGATGCTTTAAACTTAAATAGAGAAGAAAATCAAGCTATTGCTAGATTTCAACTACATCTTCAAAATGCTAAAATCCAAAAAAAGAAAATACAGGGATAAGAATGAACAAATAAATGTTATCAGCAATTACGATGCAAATAATAAATAATCTTTTTTAAAGGCAGTTGCTCACAATGTAAAATTTTGACTGTAACATTGTGTTACAGTTTAGTCTTGTTTCAGTGATTTTATACATGATTTTTTTAAATTTTCTTTACTATAATTTAACAAATCAACAATGTTAGTTAATAGCTTGTTTTTCTATACTGTCGACATGAACATTTAAAATGTCATCTTTTTGTTTACATTTCTATAAAAAAAATATTTGCGATCATGATCAGCTCAGTAAAAATTATATAATAATAAAAAATATAAACTTTATATTTACTATTTTTTTTGTAATTTTCAAAAAGTTATAAATTTTATTATAGATTACTGTTTATCTCTTATTTTCAATCGGTGACAAATTGGCCAGGGACGAATTGCCCCGGGACGGATTGTCCTAGCACCGCTCACACATTATCTCATATACTATATTTTTTCTCGTCAGTTTGGGTTCCCTACTTCTTGCTTCTCATCTCGGTGCTCGTAGCACTCACGGCAGAAATGACTATGGAGGTGTTCATGGAGGCTTGGGAGCTGTTCATGGAGGCTATGGAGCAATGGCAGACTACCTGGGGCACTACCTTCATGAACATGAACACCAAGATGACTATTCTGATGATCACGAGGACTATCACGAAGACCACGAGTACTTGAGACGAAAAACAAAGAAAAAGAAGAAGAGAAGGAGGAGGAAAATGAAGAGGAGAATGTTTGAAAAGAGAAATGGACGACTGAGAAACACTAAAAAGGACAGAAGAGTTTATTTACAGCCCTGGATGCAGCACAGTGGATACAATGTGCTTTGGCCTAACCTGAAGCCCAGTGTAGCCCAATTGCACCCACCTCGCTATTTACAGTCACAAGACTACCATCGCAATGGAAGATACCAATTGCACAATGTTGAACGATCACCTAGAATGATGCACCAGCAGAATGTTAATGCTGCTCATCTTTACGGCAATCAGCTAAATCCTAATGTTGCTGATCTTTATGGTAAGCATCAGAATTATAATGCTGCTGATATTTATGGTAATCAGCTAAATCCTAATGTTGCTGATCTTTATGGTAAGCATCAGAATCCTAATGCTGCTGATCTCTATGGAAATCGACATAATCCTAATGTTGCTGATCTTTATGGTAAGCGTCAGAATCCTAATGCTGCTGATCTTTATGATAATCAACAGACTCCTAATGCTGCTGAACTTTATGGTAATCAGCAGAATCCTAATGCAAGTGATATATATAACAGTCAGGGGAGCCCCAGTACTGCTGAGCTTGCTTACAATAAGCATAAACCTACTGCTGATGATTTTTCTGACAACCAGCGGAATTCTAACGCTGCTGATATAGATAACAATCAAGATAATCCTAACGCTGCTGATTCTTCAGACAACCAGCGGAATCCTACTGTTGCTGATCTCTTTAACAATCAGCGGAATCCTACCGTTGCTGATCTCTTTGACAATCAGCGCATTGTTCCAGCAAATGCAGTTGAAAATATTACTCCAGAGTCTCCTGACGCTAGACCTAAAAGGAACACCCGAGCCACTCTCTCACCGGAAGAAGAAGCTTTGCTCCTCTCACATCGTGTGGACGTGAAAAAGTGTGGACAGAAACTCGTATGCGAGATAAGTTTCACCTCTAGAAGCAGAAGACTCAGCTCTCTCGAAGAGGAGATTCTTCTTTTTGTGAGGTAAGAGAGTGAAAAGAGCACATGATGATTCATCAAACTAGTGGTAAATGCAGTTAGAGATGCTAAGTATAGATTTACTACATTGGCTCCTGTTCATTAGATTAATAGCACATAACAAAATAATATTTAAATTGAATAAATGCCACGTAAATAATATATCATCAACTTCTACATGTATGTTGACACCGCGGACCGATAATTTGGCAGCGATAGTTGGGCCCTCTAACAATTGGGCACTGATAATTGGGCCCCAGACAATTGAGCCCACAAAAAAAATTGTGACAGAAGACACAATAAAGAAGTGTTACTTTGTTATAACAGTAGTGATTGTCTTCCATTTAGTTAATTCAGTAAAAACTGACTCTGGTACATCGCTGAGTATTAGGATTTTGCTTTTGTATATAAAAGCAATGCTTACATATACAATGTTTAACTTTTATTCAAAGACATATCGGGCTTTGACGATTGTTGAAATGGCATGATTTGATCCTACATATGCTTCATTTTTATAGTGCAATTTTGATTAACAGTATTTATGTTCCGCGCCATCTACCTATTTGCACAATCTCGAGAATGCGCTGTGCATTTTTAGCGTCACTGAAAATGCGCAACAATCTCGAGAGTGTGCAAGGCAGGTAAAGAATATGAAGCAGAACCAACAGTGATGGAGTAGATAATCAATTATTTATGCATTTAATATATCCATTTCATCAAAATATGATAATTAAAGCTACACATAATAACTTGGTAATATATTGGTAATTAAGCTTGAGTTAGTTACTTAAAGAAAACTTAAACAAAACTGGTATTCTAATTTTACTGAGATATCAAATATTCTACCAAACTTTTGGAATTAACCTCATTTTTTCTCTTTGTTTTTAATGTAAAGTATCGTCTTTTAAATTTAATAAAAAAAAAAAAAGTTTTCCAGTAAATTGCATAGGATCTTTCCCATTAGACGACCCCCACCAAATTTAATTGAATTTTTTTTATGAACTTTTCTCCATAGAATCCGAAAATCATAACTGTTTTTTTGCAGAAACTGATACTTTTTGAGATATGAGGGTTTAAAATTATTTTTTTCCTATGTATTTATTACTGAAGGATTGGGGGAAAAACTTGTGCTTTCATTGAAATTACTCTAACATTATAGCCTAATTGTCGGCGATCTTAATTTTCTTGGGCCTAATTGTCGGTGGGCCCAATTGTCGGTGCATCTGTCGACACAAATGGTACACTAATTCAATTATTATATTTGAAATAACGTTAATAAATATAAACTGCGTGGTATGTATTCAGTATTCACACCACTTCGTGTAAGTGTAATAGGGTCACACAGGTATATTGCGGCTCTTTAATTTTAAGAGAGTCTAAAACATTTTGAACCGAAATTACATTAAAATGTTGCATACCAAACGAAGCGCGGTGCATGTTATAATTTATTAATTAACGAATGTTTTGAAGTAATAATGTTTAGTACCTAGTGTTTCTGTGGTTAGAGGCCGGAGTTAATTAGTTTGCCGCAATTTACCTGATTTACCCTAACTAATGTGAAAGACACTAAACTGAAGAGAAAATTCTCTTTAGTCACATCGGGTAACGGCTTTATCTACCACTTAGACCTACTCACTAATCTGTATATTTTCCTTACCCTATTTGTTCATTTTTCTCAGGATGGGAGACCATTTTCTGGCTGGGAAAGCTGTTCAAGAAGTTCTGGAGGATTACAAGGAGGCAGTGCTACTAGGGGGGTTAGGACGGGGGTGTGGGGGGTACTGGAGATGTCCTTACACAGCAAAACAAATGCTGAAAAGAATTACCAACAGACTTAGAATTCATTACTGAGTTCAATATTCACTGTTTTCTTTTAATTCTACAACAAAATGATGATGACAACAACAATACAATTATTACACTCTAGATATCAGAGTGAATCAAAAGGATTAACTGTTAGATTTTAGTGTAAATTAACTTTAAAGTATACTTTCCTATTATAAAAGAAGTGTATATTGATAATAGGATATATATGAACTATTATGGACAATTACTCTGTAATAATTAATTGTACAGGTAACTCTCCAGTTTTACGATAGGAAGGTACCAAACAAATCCTGTAAATGTTCAGAAAACTTCGTATAATTAGACCGATAAAGTAATCGAACAAATATCG
Organism: Caprella mutica; assembly: GCA_947561585.1. Lineage (NCBI taxonomy): Eukaryota > Metazoa > Arthropoda > Malacostraca > Amphipoda > Caprellidae > Caprella > Caprella mutica. The sequence continues at coordinate 51,398 of CANNZV010002109.1, forward strand.
AGATATAGAAACCCAAATATATAATTCCGTAAAAAGTGGTTGTTCGTAAGTTTGTAGATACGTAAAACTCGCGAGTTAACATTATTTTATTAACACGCTGAAACATCTAGGTACAAATTCTGACTTTGAAAGAACACTTGGCGGACATGTTGTTAGGGTAATTTTCACGTCAGCGTCTCTTACATTAAATAGCTACAAGACTGAGTTTTAAAATAGGGTGAAATAAATTAATGCAGTTAGATATTATTAATCAAATAGTATCCGATAAATGATAAATAGAAGTTTATAACATTTCCAAAATATTTCAAGGTATTCCGAATTCGGATTTAAGAACCGTTTGCTGTTGTTATTATTTTTATAATTTGATTAATAACAACATAAGAAATGACGTCTCAAATACCAAACTATAAATAAGTCTATATAATAAATTTAACCATTCAATCTTATTAATTAAGTTCTTTGGTTGCTCTAGGGTTAAATTTACCAAATTTAATAAGATAATAATAATAGTTGTTATTTTCATTGTTTTTCTCGTTAGTTCGATAGAGTGTTGCCATATCACGAGGAGTAAAACCTTTGTAATGATATCAGAAAGATATTAAATAAAGAAAGTTATTATTTATTTGAAAATGAAAAGCTATTTGTCAATTTATTTCTATACCATTAACTAATAAATCATATTAATAAAAATAATTAATTTTCTTTGTTAATAAATTAAAATGGCTATTATTATTTCAAATTATTTTATTTTAATGTTGATGTATTAATTTAAAAAAATGTATATCTATACCTCTACAGTGTACTCAATTATTAACAAATCGTTTATTTTTCATTTTTATTTTGTAAAAAAAATTCGAGATTTATTTTTGTGTTTTACATTTTTCGAGTTTTATTGTTGATTTAAAATTACAATACAAGCTCATAAAACTGAAAGTGAAGTACTTCTTTTTATCACTATTATGAGGTAGGTGAATGAATGCATTATAATAGAGTTAATAAAAAAACGTAAAAACATAATTATAAAATAGCATTTCTGATAGAAATCGAATTATTTCATCTTGGAAAAATGTCGCGCTGTCTCTACACATTGGTTATCATTTTTCAAATGACTAAGCTAAAAACTAATTAAAGTTGTAACCAAATACTGATAATTGCATTCGTGACCGGACAATTGCCACCCACATAATTATTAACAGGCCTCTTAACTCAAAAGAGAGTGATAAAATATGCATAGTATTGGTATACGTTTAATTATTTACATTTTAAGATACAAATTTCTTCATTCCTTATTTATTGTTAATTATTAAATTAATTATTCCAATTGGTGATAGGTATAATAAATTACATATAGTTTTATACGATTTATTTCTATTATACACTATATTTCTATTATTCAATTGATCATATCCATAATAAATTAAATATTTCTTCCTTTATCACCACTATCATTATTAAGCTATTATTTATAATTTAATATATGGCAAGCTACAATATTTGAAATCAGTCGCTCAAATTATGTACATATTTAAAAAAAACTCCTATTTACATTTTTCATTATGAATTTTCCAACTTTTCTTTCCATTCTATAGTTACCGGTTATATTCCATGACACCTGTTATTAGTATTTTACTGTAAAAATATGTTTAATTAACATTATCAATATACAACATTATTAATTCTTGAATAATTGTTGAAAGAAAGTCTTTATTATCTCACACAGTAAAGTTCTATATATATTAGTAATTGATAATGGACAAACAATAGGTATTTACATTACTACTACTTAATTAAGAAAATTTTATGCTGAAGAATCCTGATAATAATAATTAGTGTTGTAACAATATGCTTTCATAATCATAGATCCTAAAAATATTATAAACGGAGAGGATTAAACACAATTGATTCGTTTTATACCACCGGTATATAGAATTCAATTTCTTTTCGTCTATGATATTCTTAATATCCATGACTATAAGCATATTATCACAACTCTAATAATAATCATTAGGGTGGCAATTGTCCAGGGGTGGCAATTGTACGGGTGGCAATTGCCGGGTGGCAATTGTCCGGGTGGCAATTGTACGGGTGGCAATTGCCGGGTGGCAATTGTCCGGGTGGCAATTGCCGAGTGGCAGTTGTCCGGATGCACTTGTCCAGGTGGCAATTGCCGAGTGGCAGTTGTCCGGGTGGCAATTGCCGAGTGGCAGTTGTCTGGGTGCACTTATCCGGGTGGCAATTGCCGAGTGGCAGTTGTCCGGGTGGCAATTGCCGAGTGGCAGTTGTCCGGGTGCACTTGTCCGGGTGGCAATTGCCGAGTGGCAGTTGTCCGGGTGCACTTGTCCGGGTGGCAATTGTCCTAGTACCAATTGCATTACATATTTGTATAAAAACTATTCATACTATTTTAGTCCATATATTCTGAATGTGAAATATAAACAAAAGATGTATAATTATCACAGTTAACAGATGGATAATCCATATACTATCAGAGCAACAACAATTGGGCCCGCCGACAGTTTGGTCCATGAAGACAATTGGGCCCGAGACAATTTGGCTCCAAGATAATTGAGCCCATAAAAAATTGTGACAGCAGACACAATAAAGAAGCTTTACTTTGTTATTAAGTTAGCACTGGACTTCAATATAGTTGATACCCCAGACAATGATAACAACGAACTCGACAACAGCCCAGAGAATTGAGATTTGGTCTTTTTATAATGAAAAAATGCATGCATAATATTTAACTGTTACTAAATGTTTTATTGAGGTTTATTTTGTGGATAGAAACACCATTCCGATGAAATAGACAAAATCCTCATTTCAAACAATGTTTCTGGAGTGCCTTCAACCATGTGTGTCATGGAAGATCTGCCTCGTACTACTTACTAATGCAATTGAAGGGTGAAACAGAGCGATGCACAGCTCGACTCAATATCGTCACTCTAATATATTTAAAATAATACATATAATAAAATAACAGCAAGATCACGGTGAAAATAAGTTAAGACGTATAGATTCTGAAAATTAGGAATACACTAAAAAAGTGAAGAATGCGCCAGCAAATCAGGCCATTTGAACGATCGTCAAACCTTGATAAAGCTTCAAGTAAAAGTTAAATATTGTATATGCATAAATTGCTTTTTTATGCGAAAGCAAAATCTTATACTCCGGGATGCATTGGAGTCTGTCTCTAGTAATAACTTAATTGAAGACCATTGCTACTGTAATAACAAAGTAACACTTCTTTATTGTGCCTTTCGTCACAATTTTTCATTGGCTCAATTACCTTGGACTGGATTGTCTTGGGGCCTTATTTTCATGGGCCCAATTGATCTGGGTTCAATTGTCTTGGAGCCCAATTGACCTTTACTCAATTGTCTTTGGGTCTAATTTTCATGGGCTCAATTGTCATGGGGCTCAGTTCCTGTGCAGGGTGACAGCATACCCTCTCACAGACTACCCTTTCCTTTCTCTCTTTGGGTTCACATCTTCGTCTCTCTCAGTCCTCAGTTAGCAACGGAAAGTGAAACTGAAAGCTTCTCTCACCAAGGAGGAGTCTCTCATTTTAGTGACTTGATTTGGGGAGTGATTTGACAAATTGACACCATCAGCTAACTGAAGTAGATACAATTTTTAATACTCTCTTCAGTTTAAATATTGAATGTAAATATTTAAGCTTGAAATACAGTAATTTTTGCCATTATTTGTAAATTATTTTCTTCTAAATTTACTTTTTCATTCTATATTTTTATACCAGTGTTTGGTCTAATTTAGTTATAAGTGTAAAAAAATATTAAGACTAATTTAATAGAAATATTTAAGAATTATGGAATTAATAAACTTCTAGTATAATAACTAATATTGATTGTTTTTAAATTTTCCTCTTTGAGCATATTTCAATTATGGAAAATATAATATCATTACTGATCATAAATTTTGAATTAGAACGATTATATCCCAATAATTGATTTATAATTTCCACCATTAACCAGTTCACTTTCATAACTCTATAGGCAAAATATATTAAAGTTTCAGGTTGAATAATCTAAAATACTGTGATCAGCATTCAGCACTTTCTCAGCACTTTGGTAAGTACGAGGTATATAACCCTTCTGAATCTATATGTAATAATATAATATGTTTAAATGAACACTAACTGCAATTATTATATTATATAAGGGGCATACCTTTATATATATTATATTGAATAGAGGTATATCTTTACCTACTAACTATAATGAAATCAAAAGGTACATAATCTCTTTATAAATCACTTCTAGCAGATGCATGGTAAAAAATACAGTTCGATGATTGGTCCAGAGGTTTGACATGCTATGCGTGCTTAGCTTTACTGTCCTCCCATTGGTGCACACAGTCTTACCTAGTAAATTACCTAATAACCTGCAATCTATTCTGCCAAACTGCACTAATTCAGCACTGAAAAGATTTAGTGGCTTTTAAGGGCCGTACACACGTAGAGGGTTTTTTAAGTCTTTCCATCAGACTTTTTGCTAAGCTCCTCCTACTTTTTCTACGACAATATAAGAAAAAACGACAAAATAATGATTCACTTTAGTTGGTATTCATCAGCATATAATCTAGTGGAAAAAGTAGGAGGAGCTTAGCAAAAGGTCTGGTGGAAAGACTTAAAAAACCCTACGTGTGTACGGGCTTTTAGAGATTTTGATTGATATGTTCTTAACCACTAATGAAATAGATACGAAAAGCGTACTCATTGATAGCGCCAAACATGTTTCGATCTTGTTAAGTGTAACTGGTTTAGAAATTTACCTTTCGCTTTCTAATGACAAAAGTTTTTTTGCTAATACATTTAATGACTATAATATTAATAATGGGATTACATCATCAAATAGTAATGTGTTTCGGTAGCTTTGTTCAACTGAACTGTTTTGTTATGTTAATAGGAATTAATTAATATTCACACGGTGTCTCTTGTTGTTGGTAATTATTTTAATGCATCGCTCAAAGGTATATGTTTCTTATACATGATATATAAATTAATTGGTGTATCATTAGGAATGACTGTGATAACTTAGATATCCTTTTGAATGATAGAAATAAAAAGATTGTCTATTTTTAAATCATAAGAAAGTAGATTATGTTCATACTTGTTACCCACATCAAGAAGAAAGTAAAAGAATTTACAGATGATAATGAACTCTGAACACATTTTGGGTGTAAAAAGATAACTCAATTTAATTATTAGGTTAAAAAAACAGATTAATTCTATAGTTTGATTAATCTGTTTTTGTTATACATCTTGCTTAAATATGATAACTCTATGATATTGCTATACACACATATAAATTTCTTATCATTCTAAAGAAGCGGACACCAAACAAATAAAAACAAACACACGACGGAAATTATTAGGATAGATAATCCTTATCACTATCATTGTCTATTCACCGGATGGAGGTAATTTGCCAACTTTCTTCTCATTAATTCAGAAAGTTTCCGTTAGATGTCGCTATTGAGGAAACAAATAATTACTTGATTACTTATGTACAACAAACTTACAGGGAGGAGTAATTGAATAGTATAAACCTCACTTTAAATAAAGAAAAGTAAGGACAATAGAGCTCTGACCTCACTTTAAATAAAGAAAAGTAAGGACAATAGAGCTCTGACCTCACTTTAAATAAAGAAAAGTAAGGACAATAGACCTCTGACCTCACTATAAATAAAGAAAAGTAAGGACAATAGACCTCTGACCTCACTTTAAATAAAGAAAAGTCAGAACAATAGACCTCACTATAAATAAAGAAAAGTAAGGACAATAGACCTCTGACCTCACTATAAATAAAGAAAAGTAAGGACAATAGAGCTCTGACCTCACTTTAAATGAAGAAAAGTAAGGACAATAGAGATTACTTTTATGACATTATCAAATATTAGAACCACGTTATTATTAGTTAACTATGAAATCATTTAATTTAAGTTATATATGTGATAATATTGGAGTAGCTAGATAGGTACTTAAACTACATTTTAAGTATCAATATGTACGTATAATTTGTTAATTTTAATTACTGTCCAAATTACTTACAGTTTGCGTTACTTCAGACTCCTCTCATCAATTCCATCAACGTGTCTCGAAATAAGCTATTTTACACTACAATAATTAATTATAGAGAAGCTCACTCATTAATCATACTTAGCTTTCAGGCACAGTGATATATCATCTTTGTATATCATACATCTGAAATAAAAGTTCAACAGTCTAATCAATAGCGATTATAACCAATACGAAACGTTGAACAAACTTCGGTGTACCAACCTAGAAGTTTCAATTATTATTTATTTATAGTATTTCATATTTTCATTTCAACTTTCAGATAAACGAGCACCAAAATGGCTGACGCTGCAATTCTCTACTCAACTACAGCCTTGTATGCTGGATTCTTAGGACTAGGTAAGCAAGACACCTAGACTTAGTAAGAAGACATTAGGTTACCAATTACAATTAAAGCCAGGTCAAACGAGCAGTTTTCAACCAACGGCAGTTGTGAACGAGGATCTGCGTTTCGACCGCCAAGGTTGAGCGGCCAAACCACCCATGTAACACCCCACTGGCTCTTAACAAAAGCATTTCTCACAGCGCAAAACCATTCGTTTCACCGGGCCCTTAGTCTTGTATTCTAGATTTTTATAGTACTAGGTATTCCAGACATTAATAAATTTTTCAACTAGCCTTGTATGCAGATTTTTTTTTTATTGACAGAATATGATAATAAACGTAAATTTCTACACATAACAGGAGCTCTGTGGGCTGCAACTGCTTTCTCCAATAATGGCTTTGGAGGTGGATTTGGAGGACATGGTGGTGGTTACGGAGGGGGATATGGAGGAGGCTACGGAGGACACAGAGGTCTATATCCTAACTACCGAAAACCTTACGGAGGTGGAGGGGGCTATGGAGGTGGAGGGGGTTATGGAGGTGGTTATGGATATGGAGGAGGCGGGCACGGGGGTGGGTTCGGAAAAGGAGGGGGACATGGAGGTGGAGGATATGGAAAAGGCCATGGAGGAGGAGGAGGACATGGAAAAGGTCATGGAGGCAAAAGTTGCCATCACAAGAAGAAGAGGAGCGCAATGGAAGAAGCTACTTTCCAAAATAAGAATATGGGGCATGAGTTGAGGCAAGAAGAAGCCATGCTTTCACTCATGAGGCAAGAGGACAGCAATAAGTGCGGCATGAGGCTGGTGTGTGAGTTGTCAGCCTCACCATACCTCACTGACGTGGAGAGACAAATACTAAAATTCATAAGGTAAGACCACTTGTACTATTGCAATTGAAAACATTAACTATGGAAAATAATGACCTGAGATATTGAAAGTTAACAAATTTGTTATTAAATAATTCATCAGGATGTGGTCATTTCATTCGTTTCATCTAGAATTTGCTCTGAAACATATTAGTGGTGTACTGGTGTTTACTTGTGATATATCTACAAATTTGTTATTCTTGTCTAACACATTTTGTTCCTTCTAAAAGTACAAATAGTTTCTTTCTGTTTCACAGTGAAGGAGATGCTCTTTTTGACAAGATGTTCCCAGGAGAAGGTGTCAAGGGAGACAGTCCTGTTCTCAAAGAGTACCAGACAGCTGCTCAATTGGGCCGCAAGGGGATCAATTGCGCCAAACTCTACAGCAGTTGTCACTACTCAGCCAAGAAGATCATGAGTGCTGTGTATGGACTACAGAGGAGAAAATAAGAATGGGAGGAGGAAGTGAACTGTACAAGGGGGTCTTTCCTATCTAAATATTATTTACGCAAAATATGTTAGTAGAGTTAATTATTGTTAAAGATGAGTGAATTTAATCAAAATATTTTGCTGAAATTAGCATCCAAATGACTTATTTTGAACACCCATTCTAAGAAACAATGTGAAAAATTCAAACAGAAAGTACAATAGATGTTCAAATCTACATTACCTCGAAAATTTCTACTTTCTACTTAATTAACTTCCAATTAAGATTATGCATATAATATTGTTTTTATGTTAAATTATTTTTTTATTTCTACTATGTGGGCTAAATTTTCTTTGTGACCATGTTTGCTGTACTTGACGTGATCAAAAGCCATACCTTACCTCTGTACAATTTACCATTAAGGATAAACTTGCCAAAATATTTTAGCTTCATCGACCTGAAGCTATATCAGTTACCGTTTTTGGCATAGTCTACAGTGACAGAACTATATTGGATGAATACCTACCTACCTGTTGTCTCTATGCCAATGCTCACTTAATGTAGAGTTAGTAGTTGTTAGTTGCATGATTTATAAGTAGTGAAATAAAATTATTCATGTAAGTTCAATAGAGAGTTAACAAACTAACTTGTTTCCCTGAACCTAAAATTCTAATTCGACTCGTACCGGAAAAGGATGTATAGGTTGCAAAATAACATTTAAAGTAACATACATGAGTTATATTATTGATTACCAACAAATATCTAAGTACTTAAAACTGAAACTAAGCCCTTTTTCTACAGTTACATGATATTTACGATAAAATATCAAGGTGATTTTATTTTTATTTTTTAGAGAATAATTATTTAAAAATGTTATCAGATTTGAATCAAAACGAAACTAGTATCACACTTATTCACACTCACTTGGTTAAGTACCAACTCAAATGATTAGCAAGAGAAAATAATATACTTACTAACGAACATTGGAGAAAAGTTTTGAATCGGATATACTTTGTTCAATATCAATTATTAGGCATTAATCCAGCAAACGCATTAGACTATTTTTTTCTATCTATCAAATTGCAGTCTTTTCCATTTGGATAGAAATTAGTCATATCAGAAATAAACTTAAAGAGATTAACTCAATAAAAATTTATCTCATAGAAGGATTATTTGTTCGATTTGATATCGATATTTAAAGACTTTAGAATTTTATTTATGAAATACGTATCTAGAGAGAAGCCAATTCTGGGCGACCTATAAATACGGGATGTGGGAATTTTCAGCCCAGTTGTCATTGATAAAAAATATTAATGATTATAATTATCTCTATCTACTCCAGTCTTTCAATTTTACAAGATTCAGAAAAAAATAATCTTTATGCAAGTTGGAGCCCCACCTCATTGGTTAACCCGTACACGGCTGCTCAACTTTAACTTTGCTGATGTAAATAAGGCCACCCTCCATGTACGGGTAAGAACTGTCAGACAGTGGCTGAATGATAAGTTTCCAAACAGGTGAATTGGCAGTGGTTCAGATGGCGAGATGAACATTGAGAGGTCATCAAGAATCTTACATCTTTGTCATTTATTTCTATTGTGGATACATCAAGATTAAATTTTATCAAATTCATCCCAAAGTCATCAATGAGTTGAAGAACAGAATCGGTAAAGCGTTTCTAAAGGTAACTTTGGAAATGTTGCATAACCTTATATGGTATCACGGCCAAATCATTGGTCGTCAAACTAAAGTATAAAGTATATCAAGTGAAATATAAACTTGAACAATAAAATTTTAAAGTCTTAAAGTTGCTTTAAAATTAACCAAGTTCATATCAAACCAATTCTAAAGAAGTTATTAAAGTTTAAAATGTATACAACTAGGATTACACGCCCTGTGAGTGTCGAAATTTTATTAATTGAAAATTTCTGGTTTTTCAAATAGAGTCACGCAGGTAAATTGCGGCCCTTTAATTTTTAATTGCAAACCTCTCAAGAAAGTCTCCAAAATCATTCTGAACCGAAATTACATTAAAATGTTGCATAGCTACCAAACGAAGTGCAGTGCACGCTATAATTTATTAATTTGAGTTTTTATCGAGTGTTTTGAAGCTGTGATGTTTCTGTTGTTAGAAGACGCAGTTACTTAGTGTGCCGCAATTTACCTGTTTGGCCATAGGAAGGAGTACAATTTATGTGATATTTTCGTAATCTATGGAAGAAATTTATGTTATCACGAAGATATTTAAAATATTAAGAAAATACTCTTAATTCTTGCCATTTCGATAACTTTCATAGGTAAAATCTACTACGTATTGGGCGCTGTATTTCGAAATATATTAGAAGAACCTCAAGTATGATAAAACATTTAAACTAAATGTTCAAATACATAAATATAATCATCACAGTAAAGAATATTTAATTCAATGTTAACTTCAACGTAAAAATATCAATTCAGAACAACTTCTAAAATTTGGTAATTAAATTGAATTGTAACCAAACATTGGCTGAAATGTAGCCAAACATTGGCTGAAATGTAGCCAAACATTGGATGAAATGTAGCCAAACATTGGATGAAATGTAGCCAAACATTGGATGAAATGTAGCCAAACATTGGATGAAATGTAGCCAAACATTGGATGAAATGTAGCCAAACATTAGCTGAAATGTAGCCAAACATTAGCTGAAATGTAGCCAAACATTAGCTGAAATGTAGCCAAACATTAGCTGAAATGTAGCCAAACATTGGCTGAAATGTAGCCAAACATTAGCTGAAATGTAGCCAAACATTAGCTGAAATGTAACCAAACATTGGCTGAAATGTAGCCAAACATTAGCTGAAATGTAGCCAAACATTAGCTGAAATGTAACCAAACATTAGCTGAAATGTAGCCAAACATTGGCTGAAATGTGTCCAAACATTTTTCTACACAATCTAAAGGTGGACTTCCAGCGGCGGCTGAAGCGGGTAAGCCGTACGGCTCTGCCCGCTGCATTAGAAGTCCACCCTAAGAGGTTCACTTTGAGTGCAAGATTAAAGAAAACCGTATTGAAGTCAAAAGCCGATCTTTGAAGTGTGAAATAAAAGACATTAATTTTTTTTGACGTTTCTTTAATATCAGATGGGATGAAATAATAAAACTCTATCACGTTTTGGAAACCTTAGCACTTCATTACATCAAAAGATAATTATTTTTATTTTACTTGGGGTTTTAATGTCTGCTTCGAAACTAAAGTGCCATATCGCTGACGTTAGGAAATTAGGTGCAAAGGACTTGAAGAAGCAGTCAAAAAGGAAAGTGGAAAGTCACCCACCATCGGTCAGTGATGATGCTCATGGATGCAGGAAAAATACTCCATGAAAGCAATCAATTACCAAGGAATGTGTCGAAAAAGGACACAAGCATCGGTGGCTCCATTCACGGATGAATGAGGAAAATGAAGAAGTGATAGTAAATGAAACCTATGACCTTACCTAACACAAAAATGAATTACTGATGAATTACTTTAGTACAAGAGCGACTTTAGGGTTCTTTCATAATCGAATAGTCTCCTTGACGGCGTTCTTTTTGGAACGCCAGTTTTCTTTACCATCTAGCTCTGTTACTCTAGAATATTTAAATATCAACAAGATGGGCCCTTAATAATATTCCATATGATTTTTCTCTTAATAACTTTTTCTTTTCTTTATCACTTATGCTATAATTACTGATTAACCTAACTCTCTTTTGAAACAAACATCAATTTTCGCTGCTAAGTACATTTATGATGCTACTTATATTAGGTTATATACTTCCGATGTGAACTAAACTGTTTGTGCACATTTGACACTACTCTTTGCACATAATATTGCATGTTTCTACTTGTACACAGTGCACTCCTGTTAGTACACACCCTGTCTACCCTATCACAGAGCATTCCTTTCACTTTCTTACTTTCAGAGAGTCTTCAGCAGTTGTAGGTGTAGTGCCTCAGTTAGTCCAAAGAAAGTGAATCTGACAACAGCGCTGAACAGGTGTGGGGTAGACAGGTGTGTGTGTCACACATGTACATAAATATAGAGAACATTTGTTAATTGATAAAGTGACAATATGGATGGCGTAGCAAGTCTTGCGGCTATTTATGGCTCAACCTTACTTTACGGAGGCTACACCGGATTAGGCGCAGTGATGATGACGTCATTTCTGAAGTACGGTGGTCCAGACAGAAGGTATTTAGGGGGAGGAGGAGGTTACCCGCCTTACGGTGGTGGTTACCCGCCTTACGGAGGTGGTTACCCATCGTATGGAGGTGATTATAATGATTATGGAGGTAACTATGATGATTACGGAGGAGGAAGTTTCAACGATTACGGAGGAGGTAAAGGAGGAGGGTGTGGAAAAGGGAAACAAATAGGAGGCTTCAAGACCCATTTCAAAGTGGAAGAGAAGCACTCTAGAAGTACCAAAGGCAAGTGTCGTTACAATAGGCGGAGACGATCCCTCAGGTCTAAATCCAAGCTGAATATCTTGTCTGTAAGAGGATGGGAATCACCTGAAGAAGAACTGCTAACTCTGGCTCACAACTCCCACTCTGACAGCTGTACTCTTAGGCTCATTTGCGAGGTTTTCGGACCGAACTGGAGGCACACCTCTGACAAAATAGCAAGGGGTGTTGTGAGTTTCGTGAGGTAAGAACTTGTGAATTTTTAAATTAAAATACGAGTGAATTTGACTAGAGAAAACGCCACACTCAAATTAAAAAATGTTGTGTAGCACCCTCAGAGTCTATAGTTGTAGTGGGCCGAAACATGCAAACAATTTTTCAGAGAGTGGTTGGCCAACAATCATTAACAACTTTATTTGATATTACTTTTACCTTCCTATGCTAATTATAGTTTTTTTAAATGTTTTCCTAAAGAAGTATGTTCTAAATTGTTTAACAGGGTGTGATTTATAATAACAACAAATGATGATGTTAGAAAGAGATTTTAGGAAGAGAACTTAGTCAGTTGTTTCATAACTACCCATATAGGTACAGCTAGTGGATGAGGTGTAATTTATATATTATTTTGGTATTAATGATTTTAACAATTCAGCTATGTAATGGCTGTCGATAAATATGAAAAAGTTTGGCTTTTGACTGTCATAGGGCGATCCCAATTTTCGGAACGATTCGAAAAATATTCGTAAAAAGTATTAGATAGCTACTCGAACAAAATTTTGAATTCTGATTGTTGTTCTTCAGTACCAAAAATGTCTGTGAATTCAACCTTTCACACTTTTTTCAAACTATTGAAAGTTGTTTTAAACCTATAAACGAATGAGGAGACAGAAAACTTAAACAGTATAACATAATGAAATCATTGTCTCCTTTTTCCAGAGGTGATGACTCTCTTACCCCCGGTGTTCTGTTTAGGGGCCACAGCCCCCTACTTAGGAGCTACAGACAAGCTGCACAGAGAGGCACCATAGGGGTTGACTGTGGGGCAGTCTTCGGACAGTGTCCCTATGATGCCTCTTACATCATCGAAAAACTAAAATCAATTCTACCTAGAAAAAACACTAACACATTGTAATAAGGATAAGTACTCAATTACCGTATGAGAGCATATAAATATTTTTTCATGTTTTAAAATATATTTCTATTGAAATTTAATTAATTTTTTTATCGATAAATTTTGAATTCTTTTAATAAAAAATTTTTTCGATGAACTATGATTTATTTTTTGTATTTCTTTTATTATTATTAAACACTTGAAATGATTACCTGATAATTTATTATACTCGGTAATTGATCATTTACCCTAGCTTTTGAATTCTATTTTCTGTGCCTCAGATTTAGTACATTTAACGTTAATTTTCCTGTTGATACATTTTACCCACCTTTGAAAATATGGAAAAAGTAAAGCCAATTTTTTCATTTATTTGTGTAAATATTCCCGGATTTTCTCCTAAGAAATTTAAGTCATTTTTTATAACTGAGATTAAAATCCTTCTATCGTGAATAACTTTAAAATTAATATTTAAAACATTGAAATAATTGTTCTATATATGGTAATCATTTAATTAAACCATTTTAATGTTATATTTTATTAAAGGCAAATTCTGAATTATCGGATGGTTCCACATTTGCAATCGAAGGGCTTTCAACATATAATAGTTATTCAACTTTTTATTTTTTCTTACATCATCGCTAACGTTGATCCGTCCGATAACCTGAAACTTACCCTATAGTTAATTATATAGATTAGGAATTTCAAATATCAGTTTATAAATAAATAAGTAAATTAAGTAAAATTTAATTAACTTGTTAATTATAGTTAAATTTTCGTTTTGTGGGTTTGAACACTTTATGAATAACTTTTAAATAATAATAAAGTGACCATTAATTTTTTTATGTGTTTTAACTGTTACATTTATTTATTTTATTTATTTCAAATAAATTTTATTTACCAAAATGTTATGTATCATTGACCAAATAGAGACTGAATATTTTTTCAAAATGTAGCAAACTCTTCACTTCCTGGGGGATACATACTTCAAATTTCTTTTTATGTTATTGCAACCAGCAGATAAAAAAACTATTTTTGAATTTTAATATTTTTGAATTTTAATATTTTTAAATTTTAATATTTTTAAATTTTAATAATTTTAAATTTTAATATTTTTAAATTTTAATATTTTTAAATTTTAATATTTTTAAATTTTAATATTTTTAAATTTTAATATTTTTAAATTTAAATATTTTTAAATTTAAATATTTTTAAATTTAAATATTTTTAAATTTTAATATTTTTAAATTTTAATATTTTTAAATTTTAATATTTTTAAATTTTAATATCTTTAAATTTTAATATTTTTAAATTTTAATATTTTTAAATTTTAATATTTTTAAATTTTAATATTTTTAAATTTTAATATTTTTAAATTTTAATATTTTTAAATTTTAATATTTTTAAATTTTAATATTCTGATCGAAACCATTAATAAAATTGATTCAGATAAAATGTTAATTATATTCCACGTATCTCAAGGTATTTTATAATAGTGGAGGCGAAGGTATGCGCTCTACGAGTGCCAGTTTTAGTTCATTCATTGATTCAAGTAACAAAAAAAGACACACAGCGGATGTTGAAGAGAAAATTTGAACAACTAGTTCCTAAAATTTAGAGCGGCAGATTAAGGTGATATTATCTACCTATATAGTATTATATCTCTGAAATTAGAGCTAGAAAGCAGTGAAAGAGCTGAGAGAGAGCTCGAACCTTTAACCTCTACTCTAATTACCGTGCACTCTGCTACTGAGCAAAGGGTGCACCAGCTTCTGTTCCAGAGTTTGAACTGTGGAGATGCTAAATACTATACATTGATGTCACAAACAACAAGCTCAATGGTTTAATAGAACTAATAATTCAACTAACCTGAGCACTTCACTCAAATAAAAGAAAATATAAATAAAAAAGTTTCAGTCAGAGTAAAGTGTATCCGTAATAATTTTTTTAACATTTTACTAATTTCACATTTCCAAAAATGAACTTTACTAACTGTAATGTTTGTAGAAATTTTTAAAATTGGACTGGGTGCAAGAGAACAGAAATTTGTAAAATTTTAAAATACTTAATAACCACTAGGACATTAAAAAACTGTGATTTGTGAAATTGGCAGCATTCGGATAACGTAATAAATTTCTGAATAAGCAACACTAATAAATAGGAAGTAGGTATCTATAAGGAATTAATGGCGTCACACATCCGTAGTTTCTCGGCTTTCTCCCTTAATTCTTTTGTTGCTTCTGAGGACTAATTATGCCTGTGTCTTCCTCTCTTAAGTCCATTAGATATGTAAGAGAAAGTTATTATCTCTGACATCCTGTGTCATCTCAGAGGAAACGCTTTTCTCGGCGAGATCTACCGACTATGCCGCCACACTCACGAGATTAAAGTGGCAACTCTTTTCCGTACATAAATAATTTGGACACATTCTAGAAAAAAAAACTTCCACTTAGAAATTAGGGATTGTAGAAATGGATAATTAGTCAGTTGTACCACTAGATGGCGTAATTATGTAATTAATGAAGCTTTTAAAGATCAAATAGTTCAATAGTATTCTATTATTGATGCTACCGAATAAGTAGAAGAGTTTAAAGGTCCTCTCCAGGCTCCGGGAAAAAAATGAGTTTATCACATAATATTATAGAACTAAGGTCTACGATCATTATTCCGCAAACCGCATACAATTCGGTTCAGCATATATTTTATTATTTGCTTTTAAAGTTTTTCAATACTCTGTGAGCAACAATCGAGCGACTCTCCAACCTGACGCTGAGAAAGAAGATTGTACACTCTTTGTTTTGATTTCAAATTTCGATTTTTAAACAAACAATGCGTTTTTGGTCTTCTTTTAAGATATTAATTGTTTCTAAAACTATATAAACGTTTCTATTATAAGTTTATCCAAATTTCAACCTTTAAACGAATAATAAATAGATTTATTAAACTAAATACCTAGTTGACAATCAAAACAAATGGTGTACATTCTTCTCCTTCAGACTGAAAATTAGAAAGTCGGAAGTAAAGTAGGTTTGTAGAGTTTGGATTATAAAAATCTTTAAAAGCATATAAAATTAAAAATATGCTATCAAATATTATGGGGTTTGCAGTAAAATGATAAGAAACATTAGCCTCGTTGATTTTAAACAATAAAAAATTTGCTTGGAGGGGACCTTTAACGTCTGCTTCGAAACCAAAGGCCATACCTCTGACGTCAAAAGGAAATTAAATACAAGGGACTCTAAGAAGCAGTAAGAAAGGAAAGTGGCTTCATGAATAAAGCCACCTACCACCGTCGATGAAAATGTTCACTTATCAAGGAATGTGACGAAAAGGGACACAAGCACCGGTGGCTGAACTAACGGATGGAAGAGGAAAATGAAGAGGTGATAGTAAATGAAGCCTACGAGTCTACCCGAAGCAAAAATCTTAGACCTCGTAGTTGAAGAGCATAACCCTAGCGCTATCCTCTAAAACTGCAAGTAACCTTTAATTTAAAAAAAACATGGTTTGATGAAAAAGGACAACCCATAATGTAAATTACAACAGTACACCCTACTCCCCACCCCCTTCTCTTCCATAATCCATTAACCACAAACAGCTTTAGGATAGAGCCGCTGGGAGCTTTCATCGATTTAATATTTGAAGTTTTAACGATTTAACCCGTACAATTTTATAGTGAAATGGTGAACTAAGTATATGCGTGGTTCTAGTGTCCACACTATATGTCAAACGTGACAGTGGAGGGTGTGAAGAAAAAGGAAATTGTCAACAGGTTAAATAAATAGATTAATATATAAAGACATACATAAATGCTATTACGTATTACCACTTCACAGTAGACAGTGCAGGTAGGAGAAAATATCACATAACTCTCTCAGTCAGTTGAAATATGAAGAAAAGAAGGAAAGCATTGTTAATTACTTAGAATCCGGAACCAACAGTTGAAAATTTAACAAGTTTTCACCAGAAAAAGTCCTTTGAAATTGAATTTCAGGTTGCTATCACGAATGGAATTGATTACATCCTGATTTGAACATCCTCTTTTGTTTTCACCCATTCAGAGTTACTTTTCTTTAGGGCAGAGTTCCTTTCCACTCGGACAGAGTTCCTATCCACGCGGACAGAGTTCCTTTCCACGCGGACAGAGTTCCTTTCCACGTTGACAGAGTTCCTTTCCACGCGAACAGAGTTCTTTTCCACGCGAACAGGGTTCTTTTTCACGCGAACAGAGTTCCTTTCCAATCAGACAGAGTTCTTTTCCACGCGAACAGAGTTCCTTTCCACTCGGACAGAGTTCCTTTCCACGCGAACAGAGTTCTTTTCCACGCGAACAGAGTTCCTTTCCACTCGGACAGAGTTCTTTTCCACGCGAACAGAGTTCCTTTCCACTCGGACAGAGTTCCTTTCCACGCGAACAGAGTTCTTTTCCACGCGAACAGAGTTTCTTTCCACTCGGACAGAGTTCCTTCCCATGCGGGTAGATTTCCTCTCGTTTTCTCTTTTGCACGAGAGGTGCTCTAACCACACAGCAGTTGATACGTCTCTCAGTCTGCAAACGAAAGTGAAGTGAAACGTGTCTAAGACAGAGAGAAGGGAAGCTCATAGAGGGGAAAAGATGAGAGAAAGAAATGTAGGAGAATGAAGGAATATGTAAGGAGAGGCAGAGAAGTGGAGGAGATGGAGGGAATAGAGAGAGGGAAGAGAAATGGAGTGAAAGGTGAGTTAGTTAGGTGACAAGTGGACAGAAAGGATTAGAGAAAAGGAGTGAGTGGGAGAGGGGAGGAAATAAGAAACTTACGGAAGAGTAATAAGAGAGTGAACATAAACTTATAATCAGAACGCAAGACTTGTAATATAATGTACTCAATGACTAATATTAGAAGGTGTTTTAAAACTCATCCCTGCCTATGCATCGGTCCTATAACTCCTTTCCAATACATTAAGTAGTTAATATCAGTCACCACGAGTAGGATGGGAGTATTCCTTTCCCTTAACAGTCTCCTACCATATCTTAAATTTTAACCTGTACACTCTGTGTGACTGGAACACAGTAACTGAAGTATAAATTACGGACATTTTATAATCAGTGAAGAAATAACTCATAAACGAGAAGAGGCAAACAGAATTTAAATAAATTAATCACACTTGAAAGTACATATGTTCTGCGCAATTTGCCGAGTTGCACAATTTCAAGAATGCGCTGCGCGACTTTTAACTCCTATAACATCTCTTATGCCAAGCGTGCGTTAATACTTTCATTTTATTTATTATTAAATCGAATACTAATTAATATATGAGTTTCGGGAGGCGTACGCCCTCCCCCCCTCGAACCTGGCAGGGGTGCTATAGTCATTAAACAATTATGTAGTGTGCAGTGTGCAGTGCAACAGACTAGCAGATACAACAAACTACAGCAATGCCGTTTATGCTGAGAGTTTCAAACTGATCGTCATTCATTTCTTGTCATCTTTGCTAAACTTTTTGTATCCGCTAGTTTGTTGCACTGCACACTACATAATTGTTTAATGGCCTAGGACCCACTGCCAGGTTGGAGGGGGGGTGGGAAAGCCACCTCCCCATTTCGATACACATATACTAATTATTATTCGATTTCATAATTAAAAGGGATTTAGTTTTAAAACGCGCAGCGCAGTCTCTAGATTGAGTAAATTGGTAAATGGTATGGAACACATATTGTACAAATATTTAATACAGATTACAAACTACCTAAAATCGTCATTCAAAAAACCTAATCTATTAACCCGTACACGTAGGGTGGCCTTATTTTGGGACAGCAATCCGAGTAACCGTGTACGGATTAAGTGTTCCCGAGTGACATGATAGTCTTTATTATTCTCTTTATTAGGCCAATGAAGTAAAAAGTATCTAGATTGTGTTAGTTTAAAATTATTATGTACATCAGGCAGGTAATTTATTTTCACTTTAAGTATAACGAAGACATTGTAAATCATCCTTATATAGAATAGAGGGATGATTATAGGTATATACAGCATTCCATAATGATACCTTAACTATAGAACGCAATGTTATATTCTTGGACAGTTATTATTTCTACTACCTGTTCTGAAATACTTGATGCACAGTCAGAAACTGTTTACGTTTCAGTGCTATGGCACAGATCTTTTTGTGTTTTGTATAATAGATAGTAGTTTAGAGTGTGCTGAACTGAAGAATGAACTGTTTTCTTTCATTAGGTAATTGATGAAAATAATATAGTCATGTTACTTTGACAGCTGCTATTCAATGTTTTTTTTTTAAGTTCCTTAATTGAATTCGGAAAATATAAATGATGCTGATGTAGAATGCAATAACAGTAGTGATAGGAAAGAATGAACAGATTTTGTAACGAAGAGCAGTCCTAGAACCAATTTTATAAAAGCGGTTTTAAACGCGTGTTATACAATGAGGTAGACTTGGTCACAAGCAGAATTTGGTCGCGAGCATTAAAAAGTTCGTCGGTATATTGTCAATCTAATGCATTTCTACAACATTAAAATATATGGTTAAACTAAAATGTATTACATATTAAAAGATCCTGTCATAAAATTAAAGTTTGTTGCATTAATAATTTCCAAACAAATTCAAAATTTTTATACAGAAACTATTAGAGGGAAGGGAGTATTAAATACAGTTACTATCGAAATTGTAATTTTGTACTTCATCACCTATTGTCAATTTAACTATTACTGTTTTCTAAATGTAAAGGGCCGTACACACGTAGGGTTGTAAGTCTTTCCACCAGACTTTTTTCTAAGCTCCTCCTACTTTTTCCACGAGAATATAAGAAAAAACTATATAATTATTATTTATTTTTTAGTTGGTATCCATGATACCTGCAGGTATCATGGATACCAACTAAAATAAATAATAATTATATCGTTTTTTCTTATATTCTCGTGGAAAAGTAGGAGGAGCTTAGAAAAAAGTCTGGTGGAAAGAATTGAAAAAACCTACGTGTGTACGACCCTTTAGTGCGAGTTTTAAAAGCTGTTCCTTCCAATGCATTAGGTAGTTATCGGATTATCTAACAGAACATGACTTGCAGAAATGACTCTAATGTCTTTGCGCATTAAACTCAATTAATATTAGTGGTGATTATTTTGAAGAGAAACTCATGCATACTTTCATTGGCAACATTCACGACCCTACCTAGAAACTTACACAGGTTACTCCTAATAGTTTTAATACCCAAATACATTAAATCCAACTGAATCTAATATAATTACCAAATTTATTAATTACTAATACCTCTATCTCTACTACCCCAATACCGGGTTACGGTCAAGAGCCCCCCCCCCCCGTCATGAGCCCCCCGGTCACGAGCCCCCCTAGGTCAAAGCCCCCCCCCCCCCCCTCCGGTCACGAGCCCCCTCCCTGTTTTTTTAATCCTTATTTACCTAGATAAACAAATGAAGAACTACTTAGATAGAAATAACTGATAGTTGCTAATGTAGTTTGTTGTATCCGCTAGTTTGTTGTACTGCACACTTCATGATTGTTTATTGACCTGACAGGGGGGTTCGGGCGCGGCATGCCCTCCGATTTACATCTATTTTATGTTCAATCAGTAATGAACTACAAGAGTGTCAATAAGGATTAAATAATATAGGTAAATAAGGATTAAAAAACAGGGGGCTTATGACCTACACCCCTAATACCTCAATACCTTCACCCCTAATACCCCAATAGTCAATACTATCATCCTAATACCCTAATACCTTTCTCCTTGATACCCCAATACCTTCATCCTAATACCTCAATACCATCACTCCTAATAACCCAATACCTACATCCCTAATACCCCAATACCGTCTACCTTCACCACTGAAAGTTTAATGGGTTTTTCGTCTAATGATTTTTCAGAATGGCTTTCACTTACTCTTTTATTTTCTCATAGTGTACCCTGGGGTGAAATTTCTAAACCATAAATCAAAGATGGTAATAATTATTATTGCACACCCTGCTACATAACCCTTGTGCTGAAGTGAGTTAAAACAACACACTTCTTCAGTAACTGCGAGATAGAAAAAACCTAAATAGGTTCGTTGATGGCTATAAAGTTATAAACTTTTCTATAGTTCCAAATTTCCTTAAAATATCCATTTCTTACTAAATTATTAAAATATTCAAAATAAGTTTAAAGTGAGGTTACCTACATTTCGATTCGAACGGCCAGTCAATAATTGTGCATAAATATTAGTGATATATCAGTTACAGATTTATGATTAATTCTTTAATATCATAAAACATCCCTAGACTAAAAATATGTTTCAGTCTCAATTTCTATCAGTGTACATCGTTAGATTTTACAGCAGCTGATAGGTACTACCTATATTAGTTTCAGAGATCATTCAGTGGTATCTTAAATTACATCAGATTGCCATTTAACTTCTAGAATACTGATATGGCGTCGTACACGCCAAAAAAAAAAAAGTTTCAATCAATATGGTTCATATCCTTCATCATTTTGCTGTAAGCCTCATGAAATTTGATAGTATATATTTGTTTTTATACGCTTTTAATTTTTTTAATTCAATATACTGCAATATTCATTTTACTTCAAAGTTGCTAATTTAAAGTCAAAAGAAAAAGAACGTACGCGGATTTTTTAATTTAAGCTAAGTAGGTATATCGATTCAACATCAAACATTGAAATGAAGGTATAAAACGATACAATCTTTTCTTCAGCGTCACATTAGTGTTACGCACTAATGTTGCACAGAGAGTATCAAAAACTTTAAAAGCATGTAAAAAACGTATGCACAAAATTCTATGCGATTTTCATATTACAGATTTTAGACCTTAGTTCAACAATACTCTACAATAAACTGTTTTCCTGAGCATGGAGAGGACCTTTAATCTTTAACAGTTTCTGTAATACTTTTCTAACCAATTGTTAGTTATAAACAAGGTTATACTTAGTGCCACACATCTGGTATGTAGGTAGCACTATTTAGATTGGGAATTTCCCCTCTCTATTATTTTTAATTTTGCTGACAGGTGATTCAGTGTGGGGCCTGAGTGATTGATGGCATTTTCTCCCTATTATATTCTTTTGATAATAGTAATTGTAGAATGTAGACAATCACAAAAAACGGCAGCCAATGTTCCGTCAGTTGAAAATGGTAAATAAATCTTCAGGAGAAAAAGCGATGGTGGTCTCACTCGTCTTAGTCTCTCCAGCAATCATGAAACGGAACAAAAAGTTATATATTTTAGATAAAGTTAATAAAAAAGCACCTATATCAACCGAGGGAATGAAATAAAATTTATAGAGGTATTTATAAAGCCCTTCACGCAAACAATAATTATTAGGTATCTTCGCAGAAAGTGGAAGGTTATATTTTTAATTATGTTAATGAATTTATCAACTAAGGAACTATCATTGAAAGAGTCACTGCAACTTGCTAATTAGTAATTTCACAAATCACAGTTTTCTATTTTCCTATCATTTTCAAATCTTACAAATTTATTATCGTTTAGTACGTTTACACAGATCAATTCTAAACTATCTACAAGCATTACAATTAGTAAGTTTCTTTTTGCAAATATGCCATTAGTAAACTGTCAGTAAATAATTACAGATACACTTCTCTTTGCATTTACACTAGTAAGGGTTTAGAGAACACATTTGACAAATGACTGCTTACCATGAAACATATGTCTACCTATCTATCCCACTGAGAAGAAAGAAAAGTACTCTTTTCGAGCTATGCATGTTCATTTCACCTGACCATACTATGACGAGAATAACAGACAAATAAGAGCAAAAACATAGCATTTATAGGTGAAAGATGTTATCTATGTTTAATTTTACCTTTCCGAATTTTGAAATTGTCGGACTTGCAAAATTTCAAACTCTTGGAATATTAAGATGTCAATCTTCACCATACGAGATGTTCAAATTGAGGACTTTTTATGTCAGTATTTTGATCCGCAGAAAATGGCTTTTTGTCGGTTAGATCGCCATCAAGTTTATTGAGTTTTATCTGTTCTCCCTTTCCTCTGTTGACTCGTTGAGTTTTTGCGCCATTACTCTCTAGTAGGAGGGTTCAAAGAGTTCCTCGCCATGCTAGGAATTGGTCACAGTACGCTGCCCCACTGCTTTCACCAACAAGCTTTTCAATTAGGACATTCCTATGAGTTTCGAAAGACTATTGCATTACTTTCTACTGCACGTTATCTCAAATCAGCTCTTGCAGTTCGCTATAAAAACTTACAGCATCCAAGAGCTCCAGATCATTCCTTAGTTTTTAGAGACCCATAGCCACTCCCTTAACATTTCCACCTATATTTATCATAGTCATTTCCAATGGTTAATTGAGTCCAAAACCTTTTAGAAATACCCTGAACCCACTACCAATCTTCCAGTCATGTAACTCATGTTTCATTTCACTCATTCGGAGATCATAAATTACAACCAATTAGCAACCTGCGGTCAAGAAAACATAACGACTACAGGAGTAAACAAAAGTTTGCACACCACTAAATTCTATTCTGTTAAGTCATTGTGTATCAAAAGGTGATTTCATGCACGTGTATCTCTTTAGGAGGTACAAAGAATTATTGGCCGCCAACCGAGTCCTGTAATTATCTGAAATGATCAAACGGTGTCATTTATCAGGGATGTTTGGTGGTTAGAAAGAACGATACATAAAATGTGTGCAATTTGTGATATGAAGACTTTAAAAATTGGACAGTTGTACCTACTACTTTATCGTAAGAAAGATTAAGGATGAGGATGTCTAAAAATCTCGCATTCTAATGACTCACTGCAGAGAAAAAAAATGAAATTCGCCACACGTGAACTAAGAATGATATGCACTTTCAGGGGAATCAAAATGAATCATAACTGCATTCTATTGCAATTAAGTCAATTATGCATGCATTTAAAAACTGTTGACTCGAAATACGTTTCCCAAAATTTGCTTTTGTTGACAGTTAGTATGGAAAAAATCCAATTATTTTCATGAATACAAAACCATGTGGGATGAATCTGAACTTAAACGTTATCAAAATATATTTAATCACAAAAAATAATAGATCTACTAGGGAAATAAATGTTAATCAGAATTTTATGAAGATATGAAATCATTAAATGTACTTCATCTTTTCAGATATCACACTATTTTCTACAATCTACGTTAAAGTAGAGTTTCAGTTTTTCAATATCTAGAAGGTAGATCTCAACATGTCATCCACGGCAGCTCTAACACTCCTCTATTCAGGATCTTTCTTGCAGGCCGGATTCCTCGGATTGGGTAAGACAAATTAAATAGTTGGGATATGAAGTCAAGCTATCAGAACAATGGTCTAAGTGTAAAACTCGCTTCAAAAGTCATGATTGTGCATAGTGTGTATATCTGATAGAATGGTAAAGCCTCTCATTGAGCTGTCAAAACCTTTTAAGATGTATGTTTCTTTTTACTAACATCTGAGTATTTTAGTTAGTCTATAGGTAGAATTTTGTCCATTTAATAATGTAAAGAAGAGATAACGAAGTGTTAGTAAACACTTTAAAATCTGAATTAGGATTAATAAAGCGAAGTTACTGACAGTAGGTATACGATGTTAGTAACAGATGTGTTCAGTTGTGAATGAACCAAACACCTTAATGTGATATAAGTGTGATTAGGATGTCGCCTCATTGCCCTGTCATCTCGATTGATACTTTTTGGTATATAAGTAATCTTACGAGTTAAATTTTGAAAGTTATTTTACTTATGAATATTAGCTTCCTCTTAGTTTTGTTATGCCTATTTCAAAATTTTTCATTTCGAAGTAATTCTATAATTTATTTTGAATAAAAAAATAACTGGAGCAGTAGATTTTGGTGCTTAACATTTCAATTCTTTCCTGCAATCAACAGGGGCACTTTGGCTAGCATCCTACGTCGGACATGGAGGATTCAGTGGTCAGCAAGGATATGGAGGTGGTGGCTATGGATATTCTGACTACGGAGGTGGTGGTTACGGTCCTCCTGACTATGGTTACGGTTCTCCTCATCGACGTGATGGCAACTCCTTCTGGAAATCCAAAGATAGTCCCTACTCTAGGTCTAATTACTATCGGCAGAAGAGGAGTGTAGAATTGAGTGAAGAGGAGTTCACAGAGGAGGAGCATATGCTCTCCTTCATCAGAGAGGCTGACTCCTCTGGATGTACACTGAGACTTGTGTGTGAGTTGGCGGCTGTGAAAAAGAACCTGCAGGAAGACGAGAAGCAGATTCTCCACCTTGTCAGGTATGTCTCACCGTAAAAATATTAGTTGTTTACGTTACCTAGTATCCTTGATACAACATTGCCTACTATCCTTGATACAAAGTTATCTAGTATCTTTGATACAACTTTACCTAGTATCTTTGATACAACGTTACCTAGTATCTGTGATACAACGTTACCTAATATCTTTGATACAACGTTTCCTAGTATCCTTGATACAACGTTACCTAGTATCCTTGATACCTGTAGACTATTTACCATTTCTCCCTGTTCTTCAGATACGGAGATCCCCTTTACAACAGTTGGCACAAAGGCCAAGGAGTGAGTAGTGAGAGCAAGGCACTAAGACCCTACAAGCGGGCAGCCCTGTACGGTAAACTGTTCGGCAGTAGGTGCGCCAACAGATACCGGACATGCGGCTACAATGCAGAGCAAATCATGCGCTTGGTTAGGGAGAAGTACGTTCGGTAGAGTTACCGGTAATAATATGTAGCTACTGAAAGTTGATGTTTCTTAACTAAATATAGTTTGTTATCTATTGTTCTATTAAAGTATTTGTCGGAATTAATTCTCAAAATTACTGAAACTCCTACACTGATACAATAACCATAAAATAAAATAACACAAAGATTTACGGGTAAGAAATTACCTGACTTTACATTTTTCGAATTCCCTTTCAGTTTTTCTTCACCAGAATACATTCCAGTGCGATAAAATTACGGTGGTAGCAAAAGTAAAGTTAATAGCCTAAGATTAAGTACAAAATGTTCTAAATAGCTCTTTAGTTTATGGTTTCATTAACTGGAAAAATAATAGCATTCAAATAGATGATATAAATAGAAGAAGTTTAGAGATTTTATGGTAATTTTACTTTTTATTTGACGATTATAGTTTTTATAAATGATTTATTATTATTTATTTTTTATTCATTAGACTATATTGTGAGTGATAGAAATATATGTAATATTGGCCAATTCCATTTCTATTTTAGTATTTAAAATAGGGTGTGGTGAAAATACATCTAAATTATTTAACCCTGTAAACTCCCTTTATTCGCTTATATTAAAAATAATAACCCCGTAGTATAGGAGATAAAGGAAGGGGTCCATATAGACCCCCTTCCCCTATTAGATTGGGCTTCAAGTGGACACAAAGACCCTGTCGCTGTAGGGTTACCTTTGATATAGTTTATACACTTTAATGGAATAAGTTATGCTTAATTGTAGTGTCTACATCTTATTGGCCAAATTAGTTAAGAAAAAACCTCCTAATTAGGATGTAGGTAGTTAATATTTTTAGCATTTCGTTGGTATTTATTTATTTAATATTTATATGTTAATAAATGTACGAAGCTATTTTTTGTTTCATTAGCTATAAACAGATTGTAAAGTTAAAAAAGAATGAACTGTAATAAATAGTGGTACACTACAGAGTGCAGTACTGGTAAGTAGTACACTACCCAGTGCAGTACTGGTAAGTAGTACACTACCCAGTGCAGTACTGGTAAGTAGTACACTACAGAGTGCAGTACTGGTAAGTAGTACACTACAGAGTGCAGTACTGGTAAGTAGTACAGTACAGAGTGCAGTACTGGTAAGTAGTACACTACCCAGTGCAGTACTGGTAAGTAGTACACTACAGAGTGCAGTACTGGTAAGTAGTACACTACCCAGTGCAGTACTGGTAAGTAGTACACTACAGAGTGCAGTACTGGTAAGTAGTACACTACCCAGTGCAGTACTGGTAAGTAGTACACTACCCAGTGCAGTACTGGTAAGTAGTACACTACCCAGTGCAGTACTGGTAAGTAGTACACTACTTACTCTATTTACAATGCAGAAGCCACAATCTTTCAATCACTGTATTTTAAACTATGAGCAAAAAGTTCATGTACATGACGGTATAAAAGCTACTTTGTGTTATTAAATGAAGTTTACACAAAATATAAACAATTAAGACTGTGTAATTTCAAACTAGTGACTTAATTGAAATAATTTTGAATTTGTTACTCTATCTCTACAGCCACTATTAAAATAAAAAGTAGTCACAGTTAGTTATAATAAAGAAAATTTTAAGAGAATGGAAGAGATTTGAAGGAAGGAAAACAAGAGAACTTTGTTCTCACTCTTGAAAAAATGTTAAATTACATTCCTATTTAAAAAAAAAATGTCAGCTTCAAATAAAATGTAAAAGTTTTATCTTTCAGTAAATAAATAGAGTTAATAGAAAATATTATTAATATGAAGGTTTAGAATCAGAAACCAATGGGTAGCTTCAAAATAACATGTAACAGTTAATACTATGAACCATCCCTGTTCGCTCTAGATGTAGAATTAATTAACGGGGCAGTAAACTTTATAAAGAAATGTCCTTTTTTGTAATGAAAATATTATTAGTAATTAGTTGTATACACACGAGAGTTCATTCTTCTTATGTATAACTAACACCCGTAAAAAAATAGTAATTAATAATTTGGATTTAACCCTCTAGCGACCAGGTGGACACTCGTGTCTCCTTTCATTTAGTTGTCCCATGGGACCAACTGGCCATATGTGTCCTCTTCAAAAAAATTTTATAAATTAAAAAAAAAAAATTCTCATCAAATGATTTTTAAATCCTCACTGATGTCTAAACTCAAAAAAAGTTATTAAATATTATTTTCAAAGTATGAGAAAAAGAAGTGGCTCGCTGAAGGGTTAAGTCCAGCTTCTACCGCAAGGAGTGCTGCGAATTGTTATTGTTTACATTCTTCAGCAGATGTTAAAAATGAGATGCAATCATATAATGATTCTTTAATGTATATGCTAAAGAATAACTTTATAGAAACAATTTAAAGCGTGTAAAAACAATTGTGCGTTTGTGCGTAATCTTTTGTTTACAAATGACATTTGTAGTTCCAGTAGCTGGCGCTGCATATGTCAATTAATTTAAATTCGTATTTTTTGAATAGTAATTTTCAAAAATAATAATAATATTTTATTCTATTACTAATGTTCCTTTACCGATTTATCAACCACAGAGAAAAAGTTTGTAGTAAGGTTCACTGCCCCTTTAAAGGTTTATTAGCACTTTTCTGTGACTATTTTCCACTTCCTGAATTAAAAGGAAAGATCGTACAATCGCAGTGTTAAACATTCTGAGCCTGTAAGAAATGGCATGAAAAACTGACACAGGGTTCACTTGGTGAGTTTTTATGGAGTCTTGAAGCTGCAACAGATGAGAAATGATAGGAACAGTGGAGAGAAAATGTTGTCCGAGTCAAGCATAGAAAACGAGGAATCGAAATATAGAAAACAAGGAATCGAAATATAGAAAACAAGGAATTGAAATATAGAAAACGAGGTATTGAAGTATAAAATACAAACAGATATGAAAATAGAGAAAAGGTGGAATTGAAATAGAAAATGAGATTTAAAGCAAATAAAACGGAACAGAGGTATGGATAACGTTTAGACTACCTTGATTATTTGTATGATTTTCTAGAACCTATAGTATAGTATAGTATATTTACAGGTAATTCCCATACATTTAGAGAGGACAGATGGAATTATGTCCTCTCAAGATACATTTCCATATAAATAAAAAAGAACTACTTAGAAAAAACACGCAATTAGGGTATTTGTAGATTTTAGCAGTCAATTTGATACTGTGAACCATCATATGTTACTAGACAAGCTGGAACTATATTGGTGTTCGTGATGTGGTTCGGGATTTTTTTTTCTTCTCGGCGTGCAGCTGTCAAAGTGAACTCCTACATTTCTAGTGCGTCTCCTGAGAGTGAGATGTGATGTATTCCACAAGGTAGTGTTTTGGGGCCACTTTTGTATCTATTAAGGCCCGTTTACACGTTACGAGAAATAGGAGCGATTTATTGAGCACAGAGATCGCAACAATTTATCAGATGATTGAGACAGTGTTTACACGCAACGATTTTTACTCCAATATCTTTATTTTTCACTAGCCACCATGGACGAAACATTATGATGGTCTGCATTTGGAATGTGTTTAGCATTATATATTGAGTTAGATTGCATCGATTTATTGGAACCCTGTTTACACGTTCAAACTTATCGTTACGATTCGTATAAATTTGAGCCTGCTGGCACCAACCACACAATCCAATTCCAACTCCAATAAATCGCTACGATCACCTATTTACACGTACTGATAAATTGCAATAACCTCTTCACTACGATAAATCACTTCAATTTATCGTAGCGTGTAAACGGGCCTTAATTATGTATATCAATGAGATTCTAAAAGTTACCTGATCTGAAAGCTACAATGTTCGCCGATGACACAACGTTTGGCCACTCTAGGAATGAACCTGACTTGCTTGGTGTCCTCGTTGAATCATCATCTGGGGATATTTTCTTATTGGATTTTATCCAATAGGTAGGCACTTAATACTGTCAAAATATGTGTAATATTATTTTAAAACCATTTACATTTGAGTGATGTCACTTCAAATGTTGTAAAAAATGATCGATGCTATCCTGAACTACAATGATTGAACCAAGTACTTTGGGGTCACTAAACATTAATCTAATAAATTAAATCTCTAATATCTCTAACAAGTTATCGAAGACTGTTGTCATTTTTCAGAAGCCAAGTCGAGTTTTAACAGAAAAATCTATTAACACTATTGCATTCTATTTTATCCGTAAAATATCTATTGCCAGTGAATTTGGGTGTATATAAAATGGTTCTAGGTAAATTGCTCGAAAACAATTGCTCGAAAGACAATTGCTCGAAAACAATTGCTCGAAAAACAATTGCTCGAATGAACAATTGCTCGAAAGAACAATTGCTCGAAAAAACAATTGCTCGAAAAACAATTGCTCGAACGAACAATTGCTCGAATGAACAATTGCTCGAATTTTCAAATTGCTCGAATGAACAAAATTGCTCGAATTATAAAATTACACAGTTTTCGATTTTATAAAAGTCAGTTATTCATGAAGTGGAGCTGCACCTAACAATCCTTGTTTCTTTTTAGTAAATGCTCATTAATCATTCTATAAATGATATTAATTATTACTCATTGTGCATAATCTTTTTTTTAGACCGTTTGTGTCATCTCGTATGTAACATGTGAATTGGAATCATGTGGTGAATAAGTACTATTCATGTTTTTTAATCATAAAACCCGAATTTTTTTTGTAGATTTATTAAGACTCTGCCATAACTTTGAGTTATTTCACCTATTGAGGTACCACATACAGATAGGCTAGTAATAATTAAATTTTCAGGTATTATGAAAAACAAGAAGAGTACTGATTCACCACATGATTCCAATTCACATGTTACATACGAGATGGCCCAAACGGTTTAAAAAAAAGATTATGCAGAACGAGTAATATTTAAAATCATTTATAGAATGATTAATGATCAATTACTGAAAAGAAACAAGGATTGTTAGGTGCAGCTCCACTTCATGAATAACTGACTTTTATAAAATCGAAAACTGTGCAATTTTATAATTCGAGCAATTTTGTTCATTCGAGCAATTTGTTAATTCGAGCAATTGTTCATTCGAGCAATTGTTCGTTCGAGCAATTGTTTTTCGAGCAATTGTCTTTCGAGCAATTGTTCTTTCGAGCAATTGTTCATTCGAGCAATTGTTTTTCGAGCAATTGTTTTCGAGCAATTGTCTTTCGAGCAATTGTTTTCGAGCAATTTACCGGCTACCATATAAAATAAGTATATTAATGTTCTGACGATGATAAAAAATAGAGTGGTGAGAATCATAACTGGTAGTGAATATTTAACTCTCAGAAAACCATTGACCATTATTCTATAGGATGAAAATTTTACAAATTGAAGATATTCATATAGGTATAAAAACCTTCACTCATTCAAATTGCCCTCCCAAACCACTGAACTAGACAGATCTGTGATCCATTACTCAATTACTCACGACTTGCATAATGTTATTTTTGTTGATCCTCGATAGTAGAACTCTCTACCACTGATATAAAAATACCATATCTCTTTGCTTTTTCAAAAAATCTTAAAAATCATTACCTAGGTTCCTATCCTGCTGAGAACTATCTAAGTCTCTAAATTATTTACATACATATACAAGTTAATCGTTTGTTTGCTAATTAATTTTTGTTTTGAAGGATTTAATTGTTGTTATTACATTTTCGTTGTGTCTGTAACTCCAACTAAAATTCCTTTGTATCTTATGTTTTTTTTAGATCTTTTATTATTTTATAAAAGGGTTTTTTTAGGATTTATGTACCTGTTTTTAACATCATTTATTATTCAATAAAATTGTGTCAAGCATAGAAAACAGATATGAAATAATAGAAAAGAATGAGTGAAGCATAGAAAAGAATGAGTGAAGCATAGAAAACGAGGATGAAGCATAGAAAACGGTAGCAGCTTTCTTCAGTCATTCGGTAAGGAAGGAGTTACGGTAACATTTGCCAGGTGACCTCCTAACGGTTAACAACTGCAGAGAGAGCGCTCAGAGTAGTTGTGAGAACAACAGAGAGCAGTGAGAGCAATAGAGAGCAGTGAGAGCAATAGAGAGCAGTAGAGAGCATCCTGATAACAGTAAAGAGAACACCAATCGTTTATCTAAGGACATAATAGAGGTAAGGATACTTTTAACAGTCATTTGATTACCAAGCACTACTAGAAATAAAAAGGCCTTAACAATGGTTAGGCTGAAAACAAACTGTGACTAATTTAGCTCAGTGATATGCATTGATGCATTTCTGTTGATATTTAAAGTGTCACTTAACATGATGGTTTGAATGTCTGGTTTAGATACAAATAGAAAATTTAGAATTCGTTCGATCCTGAGCATAAACAAACCTATTGCTCTTATAATGTGTCGACCATATCTTGTGTCACGTTTATATTATGTACTTAATTCGAATGCAAATTGTGTGTTTCGAACAAATGTGAGGTGAATTTAGTGGATGAAGATAACTGCTTTCCTTGGAGAGTTTAATTAACCCTTTCCCACCTGATGGCATCTGCAGTAGCTATGTAATTATATGCTATTTTAACATGCTAAACATGGAAAATGACGGAAATTTCTGCTCTGGGTCGAGAACGTGTTAATGTATTTTTTAAAAGTTATTATATACAATGTGTTATTGTGACTCTAGTAAGATGCTTCAAAAACATAGAAATGGCTTTCAGGAGATACGGGTTAATGAATATTGTAAAAGCTATCTTCATGTTTTTTTAATGTCACAGTGCGTTTGCTGGTGACAAAATTAGGTTATTTTTTAATTTCTGAGTTAGTAAGTGCAAGCTAGTTTATCATATTATTTGTGCTAAACTTTCACATTTTATATGATACTTCTTCATTTTATAGCAGGAGACGCAGTTAGTTTTTATTTGATGAAATTAATCATGTTCATGACTTCCGGTAGCAGATTTGAATAGTCACGTATATATGTGAGGAACATTTATAACGAATACATAGAAAGAATATATTTATACTATTAACTGTGATTAGTAATAAACGTTTAATAAATCTCAACTTTTCTTTTTTCTCAGAGATGTCTTTCTTCGAAACCGGAGTGAACGCCAGCGTGTCATACGCTTCATATCTGATACGCGTGGGGCTCATTTCATTGGGTAAGTAAAAACTAGAACGAATGAACCGTTTCAGGGAGTTCTGTGAAGCGTGACGTCACGTGAAACTCTACTTGGCTATATTTGATCGGTGGTAAGGATTACATCCTTTATTTCAATTAGAAACCGTTCATGGTTAATCTAAATGAAATAAAACAATAGAGAAATAAAACATTATGTCACGCTGCATCAAATGGAAATGTTGAGATAATTACTATTCACTCAACCTCTGTATTGTGATTTATTTTATACAATTAAATATTTAAATAGAAAGTAATTATATAATAAATACGATATGGCATATTTTAAAAATCTATTTTGATATATGCTTAACTTTAAATTTTAGTGATGCAGATTGGTAATAGTAACAAGGTCTATTATTTCTTCTATAGGTGCACTCGGAGTGACAGGAATCCTAAGGAACAGAATGCTCAGTGGTGGGGGTCCAGGCTATGGTGGTGGACCATACGACAGCTACGGAGGTGGAGGCTACGGAGGAGGCGGTTATGGAGGCTATGGAGATGGTTACGGAGGTGGAGGTTTTCGCAAGAGTGACGAAGGCATCAATCCAGATGAGCACAAACTTAGCGACAAGGAAAAGGAGTACCTAGAAGACTACTACAAGAGCTACTACAAAAAATATTACGAGAACTACTATCAGAATTTGAAAAGAAATGGTGGTGCGGCAGTTGAAGAAAAGAGAACAAATTCAAGGAAGAGAAGGAGTGTAAAGAGAAAAAGTCCGAAAGTAAGAAAAGAGGAGGAAGATGAGGTGTTGAAGAAGATTCTGAAAGAGAATGGTGAGAGTTGTGGTCTGAAGTTGGTGTGTGAGCTTGCAGGAGTGAAGGAGAGGGTCCTAACCAAAGAGGAGTGGGACATTCTACACACTGTGAGGTGAGGTCTTACCAATTGAGATATTGACACTTATCATTTACTTCTATTCCTTAATTTGTCGATCTTTAAATATAATTTTGAGGTTTGACATTAACTTTACTATCCCCCAAGGATGCTAAGAACAAACCCCCGATTGGTGAGTCCAGGACGTGACTCCCTGGGGGCAGAGTACATCTCAGCAGCAGAGTTTGGACGCATTGGGGGAGACTGTGGAAACCTCTTTAATGTGTGCGCCTTCAACGCATCCCAGCTAATGGATACTATCCACCAGTTGAGAGGGGAGTAGAGACAGCTAATGGATACTATCTACCAGTTGAGAGGGGAGTAGAGACCGCTAGTGGATACTATCCACCAGTTGAGAGGGGAATAGAGACAGCTACTGTATACTATCCACCAGTTGAGAGGGGAGTAGGGACAGCTAATGGATACTATCCACCAGTTGAGAGGGGAGAAGGGACAGCTAATGGGGGGTACTATCCACCAGTTGAGAGGGAGAAGGGACAGCTAATGGGGGGTACTATCCACCAGTTGAGAGGGGAGAAGGGACAGCTAATGGGGGGTACTATCCACCAGTTGAGAGGGGAGAAGGGACAGCTAATGGGGGGTACTATCCTCCATCGTTCATTCTCTTACTATAGTCTAACCTTATCACTTTCTTTGACAATCAATAAGTGTTGTTTATATTTTCTATATAACTGATAGTATTCTGGTATTAATTGCATCATACTATTTAATAGATGATTTAATTTTTCAGTATTGAAAAAAAACTAATATAGAAATAGATTAAATATTTTTTTTATTAAAAATAATTTGGTAACTTATTTACATATAAATAATATAATTTATTCATCTCAAATGTAATTATTGACGTATTGTTCATTTAAACTATATTATTTAATGTACAAATAATAATTGATCAAAGTCTTGGCATTATATTTCATTATCTTTTCATTCATGTAAATATATTTCATGTCAACCTTCATTCAGTCATTTTATTTAGGAGTTTATTCCTAACTTATTTAAATATCCAATAATTATTAATTATTTAAACCGTACAATATGTTTAATTATTATTGAATATACATTGTAGTTACAATAATTCAAATTGTATTATTATTTTAAATCTTAGGGATACATTATTATATTAAAATAATAATTAATAAATTAGCTATATATAATTCACATCGTTTTCATAACCGATTTATAGAATGATTACTTACCTATATTAATTAATTTTTAAAAAAATAGAGGGCTACAAATACTTTCGAAGGGATATTTTCTTATCCAAATTCCATTAGGAGAATTCAATGCAGCGCAAGTAACGATTCATTACTATACAGTGTGTCCACAAAAAATGTATCCACTGCCACTGAATATACCTAGCAGGCTTTGTATAACTCATTGGTACGCGGAGGATTCCACTGCGGAAACTTCCACTAAGAAAAAATCCACTGAGGAAGATTCCGCTGCGGAAAGTTCCACTGGGAAAATTCCACTGCGGAAAGTTCCACTGGGAATATTCCACTGCGGAAAGTTCCACTAAGGAAAATTCCACTGAGGAAGATTCCTCTGCGGAAAGTTCCACTGGGAAAATTCCACTAAACCAAATCCAATATTTAACAATTAACCAGGAACTTTTTCCTAGGATTTCTCTGAAAATATAGTATGTAGTATTTATTATTTTCTAAAACAATACTGTTCCGTCTAAATGGCAGTCCAAAATATATTTTGATTAATTATTTTAGGTGAGCAGGTGATACTTTTTCAGTAAGTTGATAGCTAGGAAACGTTTACTTTGTTCAAATAACTAACCAATAGGGCTATAAAAATTTGAACTATATATGTGTGAAGCATTTTGGTGCAACTTCCATTCCTACTTTATTTATTTATTTGTTTTCCATGATGTAATTGTGAAGGTTTAAAATTTAATTTCTTGCATTCTGCTCGGATATCAAGACGAAAATGGATTAACATTCCTACAAGATGTAGCACATAGCTTCTAAATGAGTATTGTAAAGAGATTGGAGAGAATGTGATGGGAAATGATATGATCTATTATATGTACATATTTAAAAGTTTAAAACATACTTATAAACGTAAAATAGTCACTGCGATGATGTACTGTCAGAGAAAAGAGTCACTGTGATGATGTACTATCAGAGAAAAGAGTCACTGTGATGATGTACTATCAGAGAAGAGAGTCACTGTGATGATGTACTGTCAGAGAAAAGAGTCACTGTGATGATGTACTATCAGAGAAAAGAGTCACTGTGATGATGTACTGTCAGAGAAAAGAGTCACTGTGATGATGTACTATCAGAGAAAAGAGTCACTGTGATGATGTACTATCAGAGAAAAGAGTCACTGTGATGATGTACTATCAGAGAAGAGAGTCACTGTGATGATGTACTGTCAGAGAAAAGAGTCACTGTGATGATGTACTATCAGAGAAAAGTCACTGTGATGATGTACTGTCAGAGAAAAGAGTCACTGTGATGATGTACTGTCAGAGAAAAGAGTCACTGTGATGATGTACTGTCAGAGAAAAGAGTCACTGTGATGATGTACTATCAGAGAAAAGAGTCACTGTGATGATGTACTATCAGAGAAGAGAGTCACTGTGATGATGTACTATCAGAGAAAAGAGTCACTGTGATGATGTACTATCAGAGAAGAGAGTCACTGTGATGATGTACTATCAGAGAAAAGAGTCACTGTGATGATGTACTATCAGAGAAAAGAGTCACTGTGATGATGTACTATCAGAGAAAAGAGTCACTGTGATGATGTACTATCAGAGAAAAGAGTCACTGTGATGATGTACTATCAGAGAAAAGAGTCACTGTGATGATGTACTATCAGAGAAAAGAGTCACTGTGATGATGTACTATCAGAGAAAAGAGTCACTGTGATGATGTACTATCAGAGAAAAGAGTCACTGTGATGATGTACTATCAGAGAAAAGAGTCACTGTGATGATGTACTTTCAGAGAAAAGAGTCACTGTGATGATGTACTATCAGAGAAAAGAGTCACTGTGATGATGTACTATCAGAGAAAAGAGTCACTGTGATGATGTACTATCAGAGAAAAGAGTCACTGTGATGATGTACTGTCAGAGAAAAGAGTCACTGTGATGATGTACTATCAGAGAAAAGAGTCACTGTGATGATGTACTATCAGAGAAAAGAGTCACTGTGATGATGTACTATCAGAGAAAAGAGTCACTGTGATGATGTACTATCAGAGAAAAGAGTCACTGTGATGATGTACTATCAGAGAAAAGAGTCACTGTGATGATGTACTATCAGAGAAAAGAGTCACTGTGATGATGTACTATCAGAGAAAAGAGTCACTGTGATGATGTACTATCAGAGAAAAGAGTCACTGTGATGATGTACTATCAGAGAAAAGAGTCACTGTGATGATGTACTATCAGAGAAAAGAGTCACTGTGATGATGTACTATCAGAGAAAAGAGTCACTGTGATGATGTACTGTCAGAGAAAAGAGTCACTGTGATGATGTACTATCAGAGAAAAGAGTCACTGTGATGATGTAATATCAGAGAAAAGAGTCACTGTGATGATGTACTATCAGAGAAAAGAGTCACTGTGATGATGTACTATCAGAGAAAAGAGTCACTGTGATGATGTACTATCAGAGAAAAGAGTCACTGTGATGATGTACTATCAGAGAAAAGAGTCACTGTGATGATGTACTATCAGAGAAAAGTGTCACTGTGATGATGTACTATCAGAGAAAAGTGTCACTGTGATGATGTACTATCAGAGAAAAGAGTCACTGTGATGATGTACTATCAGAGAAAAGAGTCACTGTGATGATGTACTATCAGAGAAAAGAATCACTGTGATGATGTACTATCAGAGAAAAGAGTCACTGTGATGATGTACTATCAGAGAAAAGAGTCACTGTGATGATGTACTATCAGAGAAGAGAGTCACTGTGATGATGTACTATCAGAGAAGAGAGTCACTGTGATGATGTACTATCAGAGAAAAGAGTCACTGTGATGATGTACTATC